>CAIGRQ010112101.1:0-21535 GCA_903798375.1 Fraxinus sp. D2006-0159 | reverse complement strand
ACTTCATTACTATATTACAAAACTTGACACCGTACACTTGTGGCATTTTCACGCTGTATAAAATGCGTGACAACTAAATGTTGGCATGGAAGCTGAAGACTTAGTCCAAGGCCTTCACAAGAGAAATGAGGGATTGGAACGAAGGATTGAGGCCTCAAACAACTGGGAGGAATAGGTAAGGAAGGCTAAGAAAGAGGCTGAGGTAAAGTTGGACTTTGCTGAGATACAAGTAAATCAACAGAAAAATGAACTTCATGAGTCGGTTTTCCAAGTGGCTGCACTTACTAAGCGAATTGACCAGTCCAATAAACACCAAAGGATTACCTCAGAGACCTTGGAGGGGGGCCAACAATGAAAAGGTCGAACTCAGGATGTTCTCCAAAGCTCAAATAGAGGAGATTGAATCTCTTAAAGCTGAAGTGAAGACAGTAGGTGGGGCGACGGTTTAGAAATACATCGACAACTTCGACCAAACGAAGGAGTACGATATCTTCGCCAACTACTGGGTTTCATAGAGTGCCCAACAGATGATGTCTCACCTAAATGAGGTGCATCTAGAGCTGGACATCGCATTTCTTGAGGAAGAGTTCGACGGTCTTATTGGAGGTCGACCTGACCTCGAAGCTGAAAAGGATGCATCTCAAGAGGAGGTAGGAGCGAGCGCCATTGTAAATGTAGATACTTAGTTTTTCTTTTTCTTCTTTCTTGTAATGGCTTCGACCCTGTTTTGTTCTGAATAAAATTCTTTCTCCAATTGTTGTTCCAAGGGTTGTAGCTTTGCTTAAAACACTCTAACCAGATAAGAACTTATACAAATGGAAGAAGTAAATGGAATTCAAGTGTAAACACTCCGCCTAAGTATTACCACTTCTGCAAATGGAATCCAAGTGTAAGCACTCCGCCTAAGTATAACCACTTAAGCAAATGGAATCCAAGTGTAAATACTTCGCCTAAGCATAACCAATTAAGCAAATGAAATCCAATTGTAAATACTTCGCCTAAGTATAACCACTTAAGCAAATAGATGAAGCAAATGCAATCCAAGTGTAAACACTTCGCCTAAGCATAATCATTTGAGCAAATGGAATCCAAGAGTAAACACGCCTAAGTATAAACACTTAAGCAAATGGAATCCAAGTGTAAACACTTCGCCTATGCCTAACCACTTGCAAGTGTAAACACTTCACCTAAGCATAACCATTTAAGAAAATGGATGAAGCAAATAGAATCCAAGTGTAAACACTTTGCCTAAGCGTAACCACTTAAGCAAATAGAATCCAAGTATAAACGCTTCGCTGAACTATTGAACCACGCCTATCTTAACGAAGTGGACATCCTTGGGGGCATATGCACCTTGGCAAGTAGTAAGAATGTGTGAAAACACTGCTGATCTGCTTCACCAGAAGTGGCACCCACACCTCCCAGATGAAGTGGACATCCTTGGTTGAGATGGGCCCTTGGAGGCATATGCACCTTGGTGAGGAGTAAGAATGTGTGAGAAGACTGCTGACCGCTTCACCAGAAGTGGCACTCGCACATCCACTGATGAAGCGCACATCCTTAGTTGAGGTGAATTCGTTTGAGAACAATGTAGAAGTGAAAACCAGTTCATTCAATTGACAACAATATTTACATGATAGTAGTCCTCATGATCTCTCTACTGATAATATTTCTTCAAGTGTTCGATGTTCTAGGGATGAGGCCTCACTTTGCCTTCCAAATTTTCCATCTTGTATGTGTCGGGTCGCACTTCTTCAGGAACATGAAATGGGCCCGCCTAATTCGGACCTAATGTTCTTGTTCTCGGCTCTTTCGATAATGGAAACACTTTTTGAAGTACCAAATCGTCAATGCGAAAGGCCCTTTTCTTCACCTTGACAATGTAGTAGCGCATCATCTTGCGTTGGTAGGAGGCGAGTCTAACTTAAGAATCATCTATCTTTTCTTCAAGAAGTTCAAGATTTTAACATTCTCAGTTCATCGTTTATTACTTCGTTAAAGTGGATGCGACAAGGCGAAGGCACTCCAACTTCTACTGGGCTCATAGCCTCAGCCCCGTAAGTCATAGAAAATAGAGTCTCCCCGGTTGCAGTCCTACTGGTTGTGCGTATGACCCAAAGGACTTAGGGTGAGTTCATCAACCTATACCCTCTTTGAAGCATCCAATTTTCTTTTCAGGGTGAGTTTGATGGTCTTGTTAACCGCTTCGACCTGGCCGTTAGCTTGGGGGTGATGAGGCATGAGAAATGCTTTTTAATTTTGAGCTCATTGCACAAGTCCCTGATCTTCTAATTATCGAATTGCTTACCATTATCTGAAACCACAAAGTGGAGTATGCCGAACTTGAATATAATGTTCTTCCAGAGGAATTGGGAAGTGTTCACTTCAGTAATCTTGGCCAACGGCTCTACTTTGACCTATTTTGTAAAGTAATCAATTGCAACAATGGTGAAGCAGGTATTCCCCCTCCATTTAGAAATGGACCAATAAAATCAACTCCTCACTTGGCAAATGGCTAAGGGCTTGATACAATTGTAAGTTCTTGTGAGGGCTTCCTTGTACGTTGGAGAAACGCTGGCATTTTTCACACTTGTGTACGAAATGTATCGGGTCAATGTTGGTTTGAATGTGTTCGCGACGTTATGTTCCTGAAAAAACAAATTTTAGATATTAAATATATGGAACCGGGTTACTTAGCTCAAACATCTAATGACCAACTTAACTCCTCAATGACCTAGGAAAAGACAAGATATGGATGATGATTCCTAAATAAACTAAACTGTTATATAACTCGAAAATAAAATAAATAAAAGGGAAGAAAGCTTGGGCTGCCTTCCAAGAAGTGCTCATTTAATGTCATTAGCTTGACATTGACAATCCGCATCATGGAACTATGAAAAAAGTTTTTGATTCCTTGCTCATTTTTCTTCTTTTGATTTTGCTCCACTCTTCGTTATTTTTCCTAACTTCAACATTATCCTTTTCAATGTAATATAATTTTTCCGTTACATCCAATTCAAACTCAACAACGTAGACTTCCACTTTCTCATCGGACTTAATCACAAAATCAGTTTCTATACAGTCAATGAATTTGAACGAATGTACATTGCTTTCATCTTCATTGATTTTTACTTCTTCATTCGGTTCCTTTTTGATCAAGTTGTCATTCACTTTAAGCTCATCTACGATGTTGAAGTTTCTTCGGATTGACTGATCGATCCGAATTCTGAATCCATGGGCAATGAGAAGTCTTTCTTTTCAACTTTTTCAAGTAGATTGTATTTCCACCTTTTGAATTCACTCCAGTAACTCTAATCTCCAAAACATATGTTGCGCTCTTCCAACTTGACAAGTTTATTATACATATGATGCCCTCTCATTCAACAGAGGAGGACCATTTTCCACAAGTATGATTTCCTCATCCCAATCAACATATATATAATCTCCCAAAGGCATATAGTCTTCATCAGATTTGTCAATTACTTATTTTCGACATCTTAAATATTGTATGAAGCTTAGAAGCTTTATCGTGCGGGAGTCAGTGCATGTATGCAAACAGTGCTCAGTATAATGAATACCATAGCAAAGCTGACAAAAGATATCTTCTACACGCACATAGTTTTTATCCATGTGGAGATTACTTATTTCTATTGTTCTACTCTCTTACCATTATTAGAATCATGCATATACTATCTAATAATACCTAAAAAAAATACAAGAGAGATCAATGTAGGTAGCTAAAATTAACAAAAAAAAAAATCTAAATTAAAAAAAAGGGGCTAGTTGGTAATAATATTGGTAAAAATCAAATAAAACAATCCCCGGTAATGGTGCCAAAAACTTGTCACGTGTTTTATGTAACGTGAATTATACCGCAAGTGTACGGTGTCAAGTTTTGTATATAGTATTGGAGTAAGAGTGTTGAACCCGCAGGGATTATAATTCAAATTTCTACTAATTACTATTATTATGTAGCATTTATTTTATCTAGATGAATGAGTTATGAATCAATATTGTTAACTAAGCTAACGAAAATCTTGGTGACGAATTCAATGAATGCAATTATATGAATTTAATCGGGGCAATGAATTATATGAATTTAATCGGGGAAAATAATTCACTCCAGTAACGAAAATCTTGGTGACGAATTCAATGAATGCAATTATTTTCCTCTCTCGAGTGCTGAACTTTTGAGCTACAATGCATCGCAATGGGGATAATGTATGCCCACTGCATCTTCCTCAGTGAATGTAATCGGCTCTACTGGCCTCGTCCTTTGGGATTGATTTACTATATAGCTAGCCATAGGCAAATCTTTGGTCTCCCCTTGGTGTAATTCCTTTGCGCATTTCTGGACTCACCTCTGACATGTGGTCCCCCAATGATTGTGTTGATTTCCCGAATAGGTTGGCATTCATTTGTGGCAACCAGGTCTCTACTGGGTCACTGTCCTTCTTGACGAGGTAAATAACGCCTCGTTTTGAAGGACCTCTTTGCCACCATGGTCAGTCAAGCGAGGAGGGCCTTCGGAGTGGCCATAGAGGCTAAAGTCCTCTTTAAAAACCTTCAAAACAAATTAGTGTGTTTGTAAATAAAGCCTCCCAGGCCGAGGAGGCAACCTGTAAGGATAAGGCTGAAGTAATGAAGAAGTAACGAGCTGAGGAATCTGTGAAACTTGCTTCAGCATTGACGGAGATTGAAAATCTGAAGAAGGAAGTCCACTTGTCCTAATGAGAAGTAGCTTCCATGAAGAAGCAGGTGGAGACTTCTAATACCCTCCAGAAGCTGCCTGTTGAGGCCTTGGAAAAGGCAAATAAGTAGAATACTGCATTGAAGCAGCAGGTGGGAGAGCTGAACGTCAAAGTTTCCGGCTTGACAGAGGAGCTTGAGATTGCGAGGTAAGAGGCTCAATCTGTCGGTGATGAGGCTGTGAAGAACTACGTTGCCAACTTTGACCTAACGGAAGCATACCAAAGCTTCTCAAAGTATTGCGGAGGTATGCTTACACCAAGATGGTGGAATGGATTGAAGTCAACTCTCAAGCCATCAATACATCAAAGTTGAGGTCAGAATTTCTTGAAGAAGGAGAACAAGAGCCTCAAAATCCGGTAGAGGATAGCCATGTGACTGAGATTGAAGACGATGCTGCTGAAGAAATTTCTGAACTCATGGCTCCCAATGCTATTGTTCCCTTTGGAGCTCCCCGTCCCCTACCTGTTTAGTTGATAGGTTTTTATTTTTTGCATTTTTCATGTAAATGGCTTCAACCTACCATTATAATTATTTATTCAATAAATAAAAATTTTGTTTGTCTATATACTTACGTTTTAATTTCTGAACCTCATGCTAACTTTAATGCGTTGCAATGCTCTTTAGCTTATTTCATTCGCAATTTTTTATTCGAGTTTTTAATTTTGTACAAGTGTTAGAAAGTCATTTACCCTTCTATCTTGACATCTGAACTTATTTGCTTCATTTTGTGTATGATTTTATTCTTCATTGCACTTTGGCTTTGAGACTTGTTTATTCGCAATTTGAGGAAGTGTTTGTAGTTCGCGTCTTTTATTTATTTTCCTGAGCATGGTGTTGAGCTATTCACCCATGCTAACGCTTCTTTAACAAGAACTCCATGTAATGGTGTGCTACTAGAGGCGAGGTCCCTATTTCAACAGCCAGGGTAATCCTCCCTCCTGGAATAATGTCATCTCCGATGAACCCGTACAAGGGTGAAGTCATAGGGCTAAGTTCATGGTCTACCGCCATCTTATCATAAGCAAGACCGAGTATAATATTGACTAAACTCTCGTTGTCTACTAGCATACGCTTTAATCCATTTCGAGCCACCACAACTTTCGCTACTAATGCATCGTAGTGGGGATAATGTATGCCCACTGCATCTTCCTGAGTGAATGTGATCGGCTCTACTGACCTCGTTCTTTGGGATTGATTTACTATATAGCTGGCCATAGGCAGATCTTTGGTCTCACCTCCGACATGTGGTCCCCGAATGATTGTGTCGATTTCCCGAATGGGTTGGCGTTCATTTGTAGCAGCCAGGTCTCTCCTGGGTCACTGTCTTTCTTGATGAGGCAAATAACGCCTCATTTTGAAAGACCTCTTTGCCACCATGGATTTATTTACAAACACTCTAATTTATTTTGAAGGTTTCTATCATTCCGAGGCAAATAACGCCTCGTTTCACCCCTTCTTGATGAGTTCTACCTCGGAGCTTCATCCTAACGACGGTTCTCCCTTGTACTACTAGGGTTGCTTCTTGCGAACCTAGTGGCCTCCCGACATTCACTTGTATCAGGCCATGAAAATGGTGGAACGTGCAATAGGGTCGTGGTTCCTCTTAGGGCCTATTTCTTCGCCCTCCATCACTTCCTCTATTCCTAGAGGTAGAGGGTCTCCCAGGATTTCTAGCTACACCATTACCACCAGGTCCAACATTTTCATAAGCCAATGTTGGTACAACATCCAAAGTGGCTGTAGCCAATGCGTGTCCTGAAGTGGAAGCCACTGCATGTTCGGCCTGAGTACATTGCTAGCTAACAATTTCTGAGGTAGGCCTCCTACCGATCTGCCTCTGGTGGGAGAATTCTATGTGCCGCCATATTCCAATTATCAATTATCTCTTCATTGATAATTTCAACTTTCATCATTTCTACCAGTTCGTCGTAAGTAGAAGGGTTTTTACTTTGGACATCTCTCCAAAACAACCTATTCATATTCAATCCTCATTTTAGAGCTGAAATGGCTTCTTTGTCCGTGACTTGCTCTCAATAGGTTATTTCATCAGTAAAACTGGTGACATAACTTTTCAGAGTCTCACATGCGCTTGCCTCATATCCTGGATGCGCTAGATTGGTGACTCTCCTTCCTTCCTTGACAAGTATTAGTTCAAAAATACTTTCTTGAGGTCTAACCAGCTTCTGATGCTAAGAGGTGCTAACCTACTGTCCTATCCTTCGGCCGCGCCACTAAGTGTTAAGTGAAAAGGCCCTACATTTCAGAGCAGGCAAAGCACCCCAAAGACTCATTTGCATTTTGTACTTGTTGATGTGTTTCTCTAGGTCACATATTCCTTTATACTTAGGAATTTTGGGAAGAACAAAGTTCTGTGGCATGGGAAATCTACGAAGCTCTTTAGAGAAAAGGAGGTTTTCATCATCATCATCACATTTTCCTTTATACTTAGGAATTTTGGGAAGAACAAAGTTCTGTGGATGGCAAGGTGGCTGTAGTGAAGTTCTACCTTGGTTCCCCCAATCCACCAGGTTTCGTCTCTCTCGCCTATTCCTAGACGAAGGGGCCCAAACTTCTTGGCTTTGCATGTGCTCTCCTGGGCAAACTGTTTGATGGATGGATTGATCCCTATATCTTCGCATTCGTCTGATCCGATTGAACATGCTTGCAGACCTCTAAAGCCGCTCTTCATAATCCATCGGGAAGTTATCTCTTTCCACTTAGGCATCAGCTAGTGGAGAGTGTAGTTGGAAATATCGATTTCTTCTTATCTTTCAACCGGAGCCTCCCTTTGTAGAATCGAATGGGTATCCAAATCGGCACCGCTTTAGCCTATTGGTCATAAGCTGATCGCGAAGGATTTTGATAGGCTTGGAAACCTCTTAGATCTTGTACTTGCATGATGAGTTCTTAAATGGCTGCGTTTCTGGCTACAATATTCCTCATAATAGTAGTCATGTGAGCTACTTCGACAGTCAGTTGTATAGCAATTCTTTGATGGGGCCGCTAGTGTGTGACATTCCGGATGATCTATTCTTCAGAGATCTCCTTACTCTCCTCGGATTCGCTTTTTCGTTGCTGGAACTCATTAGTTTGGAGTTGCAAGTTCTCTTCTCCCAAATAATGAAGACTTAGTTTACAGCTTTCACTTGTTAGGTTGTCCTTTCATAGGCGTCAATCGTCAATCCATAGGTTGGCGGGCATTAAATAATTTTTGATATAGCAACATGAATTGACCGTTTGTAGACTGTCACACGTCCCATCAATCAATCTAAAGACTTGATTTTGGGGAGATCTCCTTATATAAGATCTTCGTAGAGGCATTGCGAGGTGGATGTGAGGTGCAATGAATGTGGAATGCGGACCTTTACATCCACCGTGTATGATAGATGAGTTCGGCTCTTCTACAAGGTGGGGTAATAGCGTTTTACCTCGAGTTAATGGAATCAGTTCGTCCAACACGTGGCGGATGACGTTGATGGACGAGGTGGTGGGTCTCTAAAGGCCCGTAACAAAATCCAGGTTTGAAATAACAAATTTTTTTGATGCATTGTTTCTATTGCTATTTTTCTTGTTTCCCAATGTAATGGCCTTTGTCTCCCACAAGTACTTACTTACGAGTTGAAATTGCTCTATCTTCACCTCAAACCATGTAGTAAAATCTTCACATTTAGATTTTAATAATAAAAGTAGTAGTAAATTTTCCATGTCTTCAGAAATGAATGATTCAGTAAGATCACTTGCGAAATATGAGGTCTTTCTATTGGAATCTGTTGGTAGAAATCCCGCCAGCCTAGAAAGTGTCAATGCTTCTCTTGGAAATTAAAACAAAACCTTGTTGAGCATTACTGAATTGAATACACGATCTTATATATGATTATTTCAAAAGGCCCATGATTTTAGGGATATTTTTGTAAGTTGTACTAAAAATTTTACATACTTTCTAATAAGTCCTTGATTATTTACATTTTTTTTATAGGAATGGGATTTCCTCTTGTTTGTGCTCAACTTATAAATTTTAATGTAAGTTTTCGAACAATTTATTTTTTTGGCTATTGAACTTTTACACGTTATGTGCAGTGGCATTTTCATCATAAAGTATGCATAACATATTGTTAATCAAGATCCATCCCAGCGGTGGACCCAGCACTCGGCCGAGGGGTTGATCGCGCGTGCGCTCACTCCGCCGGAAGAGTTTTGGGAAGAAGATGGCCACTGGCGCGATGCCTGGTTTGGTTCTGCCGTTCTTCTCTTCTGGTTCAACTTCTTCCTCGTTTTTTTTTTGCTATGACATTGGGCCGTTGCTGCCCAGCCCAGCCCTTATCTTTTCTTTCTTTTTTTTTTTTTTTTGAATTGGGTTAGGCCATTTGTTTTTCGGCCCAATACTTAATTATATATAAGTTCAGTCCAGCCCTTTTCTTTTTCTTTTTAATGGGGTTAGACCATTTGTTTTTCGGCCCAATACTTATTATATATAGGTCCAGCCCATGATCCCTACCCTTTTTCCCCAATTGAAATTAAAAATTTTGGAAACAAAATCATTTCCTTCAATTTCAAGGTTTCAACGCGATTCCTATTTCCTATCGAGTTCCGCCACTGATATATATATATATAGAGTAATTTTTAATATTATTTAATTAAATATTAATAAACGATATCGCTCTTACGATCGCTGATTGTCGACGTTGACCAGTCAACGTCCGTTCGGACTGAACTTCAATATTGGGTCCGCCATTGGATCCACCCGATGTTTAAAAAGTTCAACACTTCTAAAGCTCGTCGTCATCATCTTGCAGCAAAACTTTTCATCATGTGAAGTTTGGGCAGCAAAAGTACGAGATGGGCGACGATGCAAGAAGGCTAGGACGGCCGAGTAGAAATAGTTGTTTAGTCTCTATCAACTACAATTTGTGTGTAATATTTCAGGCTTATGGCATATGTTGACAGAAAATAAACATTATATCTCGATAGAACTCTAATGTCTACTTGTTTTGTAATCATGTTAACATCAACTGGAACATAACCTGTTGCTTGAACTATTATGTTTGTAGTGATTTACTTTTATTGCGCAGTTACGGTTAATGCAATTTTTAATATTTAACAGAATTTCTTTCTTATTGGAAATTTCCAAAAACAAACTTCTGTAAAATTGTCGGAACAATGACATGGGGTGGGCCCCATGTCCCCCCTTGCTGTGAGTGTTCTGTATGCTGTGTTCTGTACAAGCAGCATAGCTCTTAATTTATCAATTTATTTCCCTATTTATGCAAAGAATTGTTCTAGGTGTACAATGATTAGTGGATGACAACACTTACAACACACTCACATTAGTGTGGGCCCCACCAATTAATTAATTGGTGGGGCCCACACTAATGTGAGTGTGTTGTAAGTGTTGTCATCCACTAATCATTGTACAAATAGTTTTTTTGTTATGCAAAATGCCCTACCACGTGATCTGGAAATATATAAATTAAACTATTACATCATTGGTTGTAGTGGTACACTTGTACTTGTTGCTCAATTAGAGCATTTTCAAAAGACTCTTTAAACATGAGATACTCTCTATTTTAAAGAGTTAATATTTAAAATTATGTTCCAAAAAACTCTTTAAATTAACATTTTAATTTAGAGAGTGAGGTTTGACCCTCTAAATTTGGATAGCCAAACTCACTCTCTATAATTAAATGCATTCAAAGTGTTTCAATTTTTTATGTAAGAAAACAATAAAATAATTTAAAGAAAAGCTAATCAAAATAAAAGATAAAAAAAAATAATAAATATTTTTTTGGAGTAGTAAAATTAAGTGTTAAATATAAAGAGTTTGTTGGAGTACTTCAAAATTTTAAATCTCTAAATTTATAGATGCTCTCCAAATGCTAGAAAATACTCTTTAAAAATAGAGTCTCTTGGAGATGCTCTTAGTATCAAAATTCGATTTAACTCTCTCATAAAACAGATGTCTAAGTTTGAATCCTAGGAACGCGATGAAAAGTCGTAAGGGATAATATGAAATTAGACTCCTCCAAAATAGCAGTACATGAGAGAATGGTTGAACAAGAGGTCCAAGTCCAAAAGAATAAAAATTATCAACTTATATCAAAATTTATTAAAAATCTTATTTTTAACTTATATCAAAATTTATTAAAAATCTTATTTTTAACTAAACCAAACAAGGGTAAAAGGTTGAAAACAATTTAATCATATCAACATAATAAACCTAAGCAACAGATTTGAGTTCCATGGTATAATTTTTCCTAAATTTATTTTTATTTTTCCTTTTTTTTTTTAAACAACTATTTTCCTACTTTATATGTTGGGGGGATGGGGATGGGGTTGGGGTGGGTGTGGGTGTGGAGAATGCAATACTTCAACCCAAAGACTTAATAGGAGTCCTCTTAAAACATGACTCGTTCTTGGAACAGATCATGATAGTGGTGGGGGACCATAAAAATGGATACTCAAAGAGGCTGCAATATACAAATTTCTTTTACATTTTTGTTGCTCATAAATACAGAACATGCATGTATACATATATGCTACAATATGGGATGGCTATACTGCTAAAAGTGAGATCTTCACGTTAATCTTTAAGAACCAACCCCATCGGATACCAAATAAGGTGAGGGAAAAAAGCTCTCAAATTTGGGGCTCAATAGTAACTATAAGTACATTTTACCTAATTGTCTACAAATTCAATGCCAGCTTCAGCTTCTGTTAATTCATCGTCCTTGACATCTAACATGTTGTCACAGAGCTCCAGAAGTTGATCTGCAAGGGGAGGAATACCTGGGTTCCGCCGGTCATTGTACAGATGAGCATTGTATGCAATCTGATACATGTCATGCCTGAACTCCTCACGGTTCTTGTACATTAACCTTCTCGCTTTATCCCTCATTGTGGACAAATCCATAGGGTGTTCAACGAAATCCAAATAGTCGGGAGCTTCCTTCTTTGACACTGGCTTTTGAAAGAGATAGGAAAGATCTTTCCTGTCTTTAAGAGTTTCCACAATGCTTTCCAATATGTTTGACAAACCAACCTGCAGAACAGGAAAAAAAAAAAGAAGAGAGGAAAAAATCAACGAGTGCCAACAAGTTTGGACGGAAAAGGATATTAAATTCAACTTGCGTCTACTTGTCATTGTTCTACTGTCCTCTAATAGTCTGACTGAACTCCTTCCTTTTTTGTAGATAAGGCAGGGGAAAACAATTCTTAGCCACAGGCTCAATTAGGCAATTGAGTCTTCTTATATTCTTCTAATGAAATGAGATTTGAGAATTTACCATAATTAGAAATAACATGCATGCAAATGGTATTTCAGTAAAAAATTAATCCTTTCCGGTTTCACTTCATTAAGAGCAAAATGTAGATGACTAGACTCGAGCAATTCAGAAACTGTAGTAGAAATAGCGAAGAATAATACAGATGGTACTTATATTTGGGTCTCGGCAAGGATCACTGTTGAAAGTTGCAGTTGCACGAAACATGAAGAAAAGACAAGAAAAAAAGTATAAACATCAATTACCTCCCCACCACGTCGACGTTTAGCAGGTGGGGCACTCTCAGAAGTGTACCTTCCAGACTCGACAGCGGACCTCCTCCACCCCACTCTCTCTCTTTCTGGTATTCGTCTATCGTTTCTTCTAGGAGGGAGGTCATCTAAGTAATTATCCCTTACCTCAGGCCTTTTCTTCTTTTTTTTCTTTGTCTTTGCCTTTTGCCTTTCTTCTTCTTCCCGCTCTCTTCTTATGGTTTCTTGATACCTTCTTAACTCGGCTAACTTCTCTTTCTCTTCAAACATCGTCATTTTTTCCTCATACGCCCTTCTGGCCCTCTCTTCTTTGTGCCTTTCTGCAGCTATCCTTTTCTCTTCTTCTTCCCACCATGGCATATCCTCTCCACTTCTCATCCTTGACGTCCCTTCTGAGAGATGTTGGCTTTCATGTTCCCTATTCTTATCAAGACTCGACAAGTCAATAATTTTCTTCATTTTCCGGTAATCATGGCCAAAACTTCCTTCCTGGCTAATTTCATCCACGTTGATAATCTCTTTCGGTTTTTTAATAATAATTTTCTTTTGAGACTGTTCTCTCTCACCCTCCATTGGTGGCCTTATTACAATAGACGGCTTATGTGATTCAACCTGAACATCTTCGGGTTTCGTCTTGTTTGAAAAAATTATCTTATTGACTTTGGCAGCGGCATTATGTCCTGTTTCAGCATCTAATTTAACTGGTTTGTCAGAAATTTGTGGGGCCACAGGAGTGAGTTTATCAGGAAGATTGTCCGTTGACCCACATTTGACCTTCAGAACTTTTGCTTTTGCACTAGGCCTATCGTCTTCCTGTGCTTCCACAACAGCAATTTTTGTTGCGCTTTTCTGTACGAGCTTTTTAGGAATAATTTTCTGTGGGGTCGGCTCGACTTGATCAACATAATTAGGCTTAGGTTTCCCAAGTGCCTTATCAGGATCCATTCTTTCGACTCGTGTTTCTGAATCTTCCCCATACTTAGGGCAGTTCTTGTTGGTCCTCATATGACCAAGCTGGTACATCAAGAAGTATAGAGTAGTAGATATACGATGTCCAGGAAAAGAACAGAAATCCGTGAATAGTAACATACCTGGCCACAAGCCCCACATACAAAACTCTCTCTTGCTGATTTCTTTTCCTTGATTATCTGATTTTCAAGCAGCAGCAATGTCAAGGTTGGTTCCATGCAAGAAATGAAAAAATAAAATTAAGCGCCCACAAGTTGGGATTGAAAAGACAGTATGTATATTCATAAACAATCCACCATCAGTAAGTCCTGAACAATATTGGTATACCTAAAACTGCGTACCAAACATACCGTTTATGCACAAGAAGGGAAGGAGACTTACCTTCATTCCATCCCCTAATATTTTAACTTTTTTATGCAGTAATCCCATTTGTTCGATGTCATTCTTTCTCTTTGGTTTTACTTTCGCCGATAGGTTCTTTCTAGCAGAAAAATTCTCGCTCTGCACCAATCAGTGAAAAATCAAAATTATCAGAGATTTACACTGAGAACCCATAATGTAATGATAAGATAAAATGTAGACACTATCAATGTCAAAACGCATTGCAAACTGAACAGTAAAGAAAACAAAGTTTTTGACCTCTTTTTGATTTTTAGTAATTTCTTTAAATGCATAATATCCCTCGGACTGGGAGGTTTTTTTAAAAACTGCAGTGTTTTTCTTCATTCGTTCACTGCTTTCAGCACCAAACTTTGATTTTGAGGCCAGTCCAACTTGCTCCCCAACAGCTCGCTCTTTTTTCTTCTTTTTCCTTTCATCTTCTTCATCTACAGATAATATCAATGGTCAGATATTGCCATCAGAATACATCAATTACAAATAGAATAATTGACCCAGAGCATGTTTCCCAAGCAAAAAAAATTTACTTGTACATATATGAGTAAGTTTTAAAATAGATAATTTTAATTATTGATCAAAGTTAAAAATAAGCAAGTCAATTTGAGAGTAAGGCCAAAAGTTATTTTCAAAATAAACAACCTTTTTTTAGTATGAAAAAAGTAAGTTATCTAAACATGATTGGAAACAAAAAGTTACTACAAAGTATCTTTTACTTTGTTTTAAGCTTAGTTTAAGTCAAACATGCTCCTAGAACTTCAGCACCAGAGTAATAAAACAAAAAGAACCGCTGCACCAAAATAAGCATGAAATGGAAAGAAAACTCAATAGCATGTGCGATGAATTGGTGAGAAATTTGCCAAAACATGTTCTCCCATAAGCAAGGTTACCATCATGAAAATCTTCTAGAATTCCCCTTGATCTCATAAACATCTTCAATTTAAAATAATAATAATAATAATAAAAGTACCCTACTTCACTTAAATGCCCCAATCAATCAAGTAATTGTCTCCAAATTCTCAATCCTAATGAAGATGAGGGATAGAAACAAAAATTGTTTACTCTTGGTGCTTTATGACCTCCAACTTTGAAGTCAATTTCATTATGAAAACAAGACAGTAATGAACATCTATGATTTCATGGGAGTCAGCCTATTCCTGGGTGCACTATTACTTTAAGTTTTATACTCTATATACTCAATTTCACATCACAAAGTTTCAAAATGTTCTCTCCGAAACACTTTAAAAATGATTCCTCTTGTTAAACCAACTTATCTAACGGATCAAGCACTTAAGAGAGGAGACACGTTTATTATTTAATTTTGTTTCCAACAAGCCCCTTCAAGTGTAAGCCAGATTAATTTTATATCACAGCTGTGGCCTATGCACAATATCACTAAAAAGTGCCAGCTTGAACCCAGGTGTTTTGCCTGAATACCATGTTGACCAACTGGTATATAACCTTATAAAGAAGAGCACATTTGTCTATATAAATTTCATTTTCAACACCTCTTTTAGCGTCAACCACCAATACAATACTATCGGTAAAAAGAACACGCCATAGTACTGCCGACTTACAGATGACATCAGTACAATCTTTAAGTGAACACAAACCCACCAGAATATCTTTTAGGACGACTGATTATAGCTCTCTTGTACATATCCCTGATGACATCAATATTACCACCATCTAATGAAAGTGTGTGTGATGTTCAGCAAAGCAATATCCCGCATCATCGAATGTCAATTAGACAGAACAACAATATTTGTAAATTAATTTTTAGAAGAATGCTCTGCGAACAGTTTGCTGCAAAAAGATACCAAGTAACTTTTTTTTGTTTACATAATACCAAGCAACTTGAAACAGTACCATAAAAACGAAATTCGTACCATCCATTAGCATCCTGCACAATTCTGCTGCTTCTGCCGCCTCATCTTCAATTTCTTCTTCTGCTTGAGTCTGAAATGGGCGACGTCGCATTTTCAGTCCTTTGACACCATCTGCACCATCATGATTAGACTCATTATTACCTTCTTCGCCCTCTTCAGCATCTAGAAGATTTTCCAAATCTCCGGCAAAAGAATCCAAGTCACTGTTTGCCTCTGATTCACTCTCATTTTCTTCACCATCAGCAGTAGAGAGACTTTGAGCTTGCCTATCCCAAATTTCCTGACATTTTTCTCGTGTCTGCTGCTGAAGCTGCAAGAAAGACATGCGCTGTCCTCGAGCAAACTTGCTTGTTGTTGTTGGATCAACCTGAACACCTGATGCAGCTTGCTCACTTGAAAGCTTGCGTATCAAAGCAATCCTATGCCACCGAGTTAGTTTGGCAATCTGCTCCTCCGGAACTTTGAATTTAAGGAGAAGCTATAAAAAAGATTGAAGGGGCAATAAGTACGATGAATACATTCTATATTATACATTAGCTTAATGTTAAAACAGTATTACTTATAATGTTCTAAATAATGTCCGACAAATATCTCAGAATTGATGGGGGAGAGTTCTAACTTCCCTCAAGACTCAATACCGAAGGGGGAGAAAGAAGAAAAATGAGACACAATATTCATGGTGTCAAGCTTGTCCACTGTGTCTCTCAGCAACTAGGAATATACGTATATAAAAATACTTCCAAAATTTAAGATTAGGGGAAAGAAATCATTTCTCCCCTTCAATTAAGCACCAATTAAGTTATTAGAGATTGCAGATTCGCAAGTCTCAGAAAAATAGGCCCCCATCTGATGCAATCAGATTTTTCAATAATTATATTAAGAACTACAAAAAAATTAATTTTTCATAAAATAGTAAGATATAACTATATATTTCATAAAATAGTAAGATATAACTATATATTTTACGATCATAAAGAAAGAATAATGCCTTTTATCTCCCCACCTCAACCTTACATATAGTTTAACTTTTCTAACAATGCAGTGGAGCCTAACCTTTCAGCACCATTAAGATTTTATGTAAATCATGAAGTTACAGGATTCAATTCACAAGACACATAACTCAAGAAAATGTGCAGAAAAAAGCTCCATATCATATTACTTATTGTCCAACATCTACCAGAAGAAACGAGTCTCCTTACTGGGAGCACTTCATAGGTCAAATTTGCCCATAAAAAGACAGATAATTCTAAGAGAGAGATCTCTGTTCATCTTGGACATCATGGATATATAATAAAATTGATCAAACTTTAACAGTTTATTCATCTCCCCACTACACATGCAAATCTCAACTCCCCAGGTTCTACATTTCACTTTCCTCTCCCCGCCTAAGACAACACCAAAAACAATGTAGACATGCAACACATCAAATCTTTACCTATTAAGCATGAAAAGATTGTGAATGAAAGCAAAGCTACGAAGTAAAAAAAAATGTTATCAAATTACCTATTAAACTAACCTTTTTCTATCAGGATTATCACAATTAAACATCATAAAATGGTATGAGAACCACTAATTTTTTTTGTAGGAGGTATGAACTGGGAGTAGTTCCAATGCAGTCAACAAAGATCAATAAAAGCACAAACAAAGGAGTGAGAAGGAAAGATATATTGACAAGAACTTAAAATTTAGTAAAAAAGTACGGATCCAGAATGATTTCATATTCTATTATATCATAGTCATACAAGCATAAAGGTGTAGCAAAACAACCTCTCTTGCAGCTTCCATGCTCAATCTACGCAGATCAGCATCTGTTCCAGTTACTGTTGATCCTTTGCCAACAACTGTTTTCTTCTTCACCATTGCATTTGAAATTGGGGCCTTAGGAGTTACACGAACATAACTAAAACCTAGACCCCGTCCAGAAGGGTCACCAACACCAGTAATCTCCAGACGCTCAATCTTTTCTTCATCCTGAATATCAAAGGTAAGATCAATTTCCAAATACATGATCCTACACATTATGGTTTAAACAAGTATATCACAATGTAAGCAACCCAATGTCCTTAAATTTAAGGTGTAAAATGTGATATATTGGAGGATAACTGGAAATAGAAAACATAGCAATTCGAGAAACAATGAACTAAAGTTGTCAATTGCCCGCATGACAGGTCGCTCTTTAAACCAGGCAAGTCTGCAGACTCTCAAGGTAATCAAAGCTACCATTTAACAAATATTCACCACACAGTATATTAACAGAACGGATAATTAATATAACAGATAATATACTGTATATTCACTTTTCTTTTTCCTTTCTTTTGAGGAGGGGTGGGTTTTGTCTTTCTTCCTTTACACTTTTTATTGGAGATAGGAGTAGGGGAACCACGAAAAGGGGGTCCCGCAGAGAGGGAAGAAGCTATAACTTACCTCTTTTGTACAGGCCACAAAATTGCTACTCAAATTCCATGGTGTTATCTGCAGTTCTCTCTCAATGTGTGATGCGGCAGCTAAAGCAATTGCTTCATCTGGCAGTTGATTCATTGCAGACGAAAGGCCTGCAGGATGAGTCAACCTAGTGATTCCTAAACGTCTAAGCCTGTATTGGCCAGCCAGCATGCTCTCATAGGCACACACCTACGGCAATCAGTAAAAAGAAGTAATAAATTATCTACTACTATCAAACAATAGTAAAAAATATTCATGTCCTTAAATAATAAAAAAGCATAGATAAGATGGTCAAGGAAAAAAAAATAGGAGAGTAATCCTGTTTGGATGATTTGAAGTAAATCCTAAATCATAATTCTTTGTGGCTTGACACAATAGAAGAAGTGTTGCATAACAACAGCTTCATGCAATAAGGTAATTAAATTTAGCCAATATCAAGCTGTTGCCATCTTTTACACCCAAATGATACAACATTGCATGGAAAAAGGAAGAAACCAATAACTGAACCCCAGAAATTATGCCTTCCAAGGCTTTATATCATTAAAAAAATGAAAAACACACATCTCGTGGCATTAACCAACTTCCCAAAATCTGACAATCTTAATTGAGAATATTTTACAAGGACATTAATGACACAAACGAATTTTGACAACTTTTCTAATAACTTATCACAGCCAAGAGGGATGACTCTTGAAAACACATAAATGATTCTTCCATACTCCAATTCTTCCTTCAGTTTTTTGACAACGTCTTGTCCTTTTCTCTTTTTTTATCAACTATCAAGCTTCAGGCAAAATTGCCAGGTCAAACATGACACTTTTTTGGTTGAAAAACAGTATAAACTATGTAGAAAAGCCATTTATGTTTAAGTAATCCCAGAAGGTTTTGAAACACTCCATCTCTCTGACCACCCTCTGAAGCAATAAACCCTTTGAGCCATTATTTATCTTACTATATGATCAGAGCCAAAGATGCCAAAATGTCAACCAAGTAAAGGCATGTTAATGTTACTTGGAATCTTATCGACATTAAAAAACCTGCCCAACGTAGTGTCATTTGTTTAAGTTCGTAGAAAAATATGGAACCTTTGCCATGAATCATTTGTCTAAATTCTGCAGTTTTAGGACTTTCCATTTTATAATTGCATGCCCATGAATGATCTTTTAGCAAGTTTCACAACCAACAGTATCTATTTATTTCACCCATTCTACAAAGGATCTTGATATTATGCCCTTATTTGACATCCATTTTTTTCTCATTCTCTTTCTCATTTTTTTTTCTCTTTCTTCATTTCAACCACATATTCTATCAATAAAATAATATTACACATAAACCCAAAAATTCTCCTTACTTTTTAACCACACATTCTTCCATCAATCACTATTCAAAAACCAATTTTTACCCAAAATGGGTGTATCTTGATATTATGCCCTTATTTGACATCCATTTTTTTCTCATTCTCTTTCTCATTTTTTTTTCTCTTTCTTCATTTCAACCACATATTCTATCAATAAAATAATATTACACACAAACCCGAAAATTCTCCTTACTTTTTAACCACACATTCTTCCATCAATCACTATTCCAAATCAAATTCTTCTCCAAAATGGGTGTCAAACACAACCTATATAACTTGTACACTCTTCTTCAAGTTTTGAAACTATAGAATAGACAGCTATCAATCCTTGGAAAACAATATAAAAATATTTATATGTATATGGTCGCTTCAGAGGGACTAAACAAGATAAACTGTTTAAAACTGACTCACATCTTCAGGCGTCACCATCCTTCTCAATTCTTCCTCGGAAGGGATGCGAGAATTGCGCCTCATAACCCAAAGAGGTTGTCCATTTGGTCCCCTCTGGTACATTGCACAAGCAGTAAATATGATTTATTTTAACAAACAGAATATCAAGAATGAGCAATTTAAAGATATAATTACCGCTGACACAACTAAATGGTGCATGTCTTCTGCATTATTTTTTAAATTCCAATTTTTGCTTCTTTTTCATTTGGTTTCCTTAGTTTGTTTGTTTGTTTTATTTCACTTGTTATCTTCTTGTTCACGTGGTTTTATTTTATTTTTTATGGGGTGGGGATGGGTGGATCAAGATTGCATGATACCTGTAAATCAGCAATATTCTTCAGTTGCTTCCTAACAACAGCTTCAGAGAAGCTAGGAAACAGAGCAGACAACTCATCTGCACGTATGGAAGGATGCAAACCACGCTTTTCGGCAGCATAGAACTCTCTATACATGTAAACCAGTAGCCTCTTCCCATTATATGACTGCACAATACCTTTTGCAGGCGACATTACTTCCATGTGAGGCTCCTATAGATTACAGTTGCAGACAGAAAAAGGCATTTAACAGTGAAGCAACCTTAAATTAAATATTTAAAATATAGCAATCACATGCTGCAAAGCAAGATAAAAGTGAACAAATGCACGAAAGAATGATGAAGCCAGCACACACAAAGGGGAGAGAGAGAGAGAGAGAGAGAGAGAGAGAGAGAGAGAGATTATGCAGTTCAAATAAACAACATGGCTTTGCAATTGGGTGTGATGCTTGTCTCTGGTGCATCATCCTAAAATAATAGTTGTCAGCACCTCCAATGCCCTTCAGCATTCAGTTGTTGAGGAGTACACCTCATAATATCAGCTAAATTATTGGAGTTAAGTCCCCAGAAATGAAAATAAAACAAACAATTGAGAAAGGAGGGTTCTTTTTGTTGACATCTCATGAAGTTAAATGCTTCCTGTCCTTTGCCCAAATGAATGAGACCATTATTACATTGTGCATCTTGCAATAGAGCTTGATGAAAAGTATAGGCAGTTTCATGTATAGAAAGTATGAGGAGTGCAACAAATCCACAAGAATGCATACAGAAGAGGAAAAAAGTGATGGATGAAAAAACAAGACAAAACGAAATGCTTGAGTGGAAAATCAACATAATGAATGAAGGTGTGAAAGCAGTGTCCTATGTAACTCAACAGAAGAGCAGGAAAAAAAAACAGTAGATATACCACACCATTAACAGAAATGGAAGAATCTTCCTTGAGAACCATAGTTTCAATATTTGTTATGATTTGGACCTTTTGATCCACAAGTTTTACTTTAAGATTTGTTTTTTATTCAAGTTTAATTGGGGTTTCCTTAGTAATCTAGGCCTAGTGTTAGAATTAATAAACCGAGATTTATATAGATGAATACCTATTCCTTGTTCTACTTGGAAATGTCTTTATGCCTATAAATACTTATGTTAGACTTCTAGATTATGAGAATTAAAAAAAAAATATTATGAGAATTCAATACATGGTGATGGTAAAATGCAACAGATTAGATTTAAAATGTATAATCAGATTCAGCAAATTCATTAGAAGTTGACATAATTAGACAATTATATCAGAGAATAAATATATTGTTGATTATTCACTTTCCATATTTAGCTAGCATAGAATCAGGGATTTATTTATGCAATCTTTCCTTGTATAAACTATGTACTATTCTATAAATTGAAATCAATATACACACTGAAAGATCATTCAGCAAAAACTT
>CAIGRQ010112076.1:0-19480 GCA_903798375.1 Fraxinus sp. D2006-0159 | reverse complement strand
AATAAAAATAATAAAAAAAAAATTCACCTTTCTTCATTTGGCAAAACATAGTTCTACACACAAATAGATAATACAAGAAGATTTTACTCCCTCTTTCTTAAGTGTCTACTCCAATATATTGAAAATTATGTGACTTTTTACACCGCGTTACTTCTCAGAAATGAGTGCTAAGGTTATGACTTCAGGCCACGCTGCTCCTCGTTCGCACTCGATCAATAATCATTTGCCTACCAGACAAATCTTCTTCATAACCGACAACCTGCAGGCAAACAGGCAGAGCAATCAACTTAGAAACGTAAAAAGGTTATGGAATCTAATCGAAATCCAGGATGAATATTATATGCCAATTACAAATACGGCCCCTATGAAACTCAATCCAATCTTTTCAGCCAATAAAATCATGCAGCCTAAGTGCACGTGTTTTAAGATTTACATTCAGTTAACTTCTTCCACAGAAATCCAAAATTTCAGTTGGAGAAAGAAAGGTCCAAGTAGCTATATATTGCAAAAGCAAAAACCATAAAGCAGAAACCTGAGATTCAGTTTGTGTTTCACTGAAACCATCATAAACTTCCTTAGCTGCTGCATCTCCGGCGGAGTTATCATATTTTTCATCAAACCTGAAGCAAATGAAGAAACCCGATAAGTTTAATGAACATAATAGCCATAATCATTTGCCTATGTAAATGCATGGACCCAAAATAAGGAAATGAGCCCTTTGTGTGTGTTGGGGGCGGAGGGGAGCATCAGTCATCACAAGATGGAGCAGGCCAGGCCATCCTAGGCATTGGACCAGAAATCCAGAATAACCCGCTAAAAGTTCACATACAGTCCTAATTGACCCTAAAAAGCCAAGCCACAGTAGTCCATAATCATCATTCACTAAACCATTTGACTCGAAAGTTCCTAACTTCCAATTTAACCCTAGACTCGTGTCATTACTCATCAACTAAAACTAAGGCATAGCAATTAACATACAGTAAGGAACCTAATCTTGAGCATACTCCATACCTCCTACCATGGATAAAGTGAAAAGACGAGGACTTGAGGAACAACCTTGATCCAAGCCTACAGAAAATTCTCTATCACAACGAATATCAGGGATATTGTGTTCTCACATACCATACTTGAATAAGTTGTGCAACTGCCTTGATGTAACATAATATTTTATTTTTTTTACGATCAACTGATTTATTCACATTTCATTTGATGATTGAGGCAAAAATTCAAATGAAAGCTAAAGATTTCCCAACAAGAAAAATAGAGAAGCCTTCAGCCTCTGAATATCACATGAAGAACACAAGAAAGAGGAGGGATCTACGGTGCCTTCTCTTGGTACAAGATTAGCAATACTCAACATATTTTTAGTTACTTAAATAAACTTAATGATTAATAATTGAGAACATAAAAATTCGAAATCTCACATAAATTCCATAAAGGTGCAAAGATAAAGTAATTAAAATGTGAAACTACGTTTCCTGGTTTACTTGTGCTTTTGTTTTTGGGCACAAGCTCAACCACATGCTGAGTGCAAAAAAATAGAAATAAAGAAATAAAAAAAGAAAAGAAGAATCGTGACAAGAAATTTTAAAGATAGATGAGGCTCATGAGAGAGAACAGTATAAACCATGAGATTACCGGTTTATCCAGTGCTTGGGCTCTAGATCAGAGTGGGCATCCGCAGGACCTTGACCATGCCTCGTAGAATCAGAAGGGAAACTCTGCGACTGATCAAGGACTACAACTTTGACAGTAACAATAGTAACAGAAGTAACGAAGTCCGAACTCAAAAAACATTTTCAGGATACATTTTTATTGCAACCACTTGCTTCTGGAAACTTAGGCTCTTGAATCTGTACAAGACCAGATAAAACACGAGGAAACAATCAAATATCTAATTAATTAAATCACTTCAGTTAAAGCAAAATTTCAAATTGTTCGTTAAAGTATATTTATGACCCACTAAGCCCTTGTTCAATGGCATTATTTGAAAACTATTTTTTCTAAATACTCATTTTCAACCATATATTCATACAATAAAATATTTTACACGTAAACTCAAAACTTTCCCACTTTTTAACCCCACATTCTCCTAAAAATCACCATTCAAAACATTGTTTTACCAAAATAATTGCCATCAAACAAGAACTAAGTAACTAAGAGCATTTTCAAGAGACTTTCTATTTGTAAAAAGCATCTTTAAATTTAAAGAAAAAATTATGCACTCCAACAATGCTCTTTATTTTGACTCTTTATTTTATTTTTTCCAATGAATATTTATTGATTTCTCCTAATCTTTTATTTAACATAATTTTTTTATATATTAATGGCCAATCAATTCAAATGTAATTTAATAATTTAAATTGTAGACTTAGTAAATGCAATCACTATTAAATAAGAATAGAGAGTGAGTTTAACTCACTCTTTATTTTAAAAACTTAAAATAAATTCGCTTGGAACTTATTTTTAAACATTGACTCTATAAAATAGAGAGTATTTTATATGTAGAGAATTTATGAGAGATGCTCTAAAGTTAAAATAATGTTGCATAATATGTCACTCCATCAGCCTTATTAACACCATACCTGGCATAGTAGCTGTTAAGTTTTCATGTAGACCACCCATTGCACGATCATTTCTTGTTGACCTCGTTTTTAGCTCAGACCATATATTTTTACCATTTATTAATGATGAAAAATAGGGTTAAAAGAATTTGAAAAGAGTGATTGGAATTTATTAGCTAAATAGGAGATTCTCTCTCCTAAGAACAGTTATTTTGAAGATATGTAGTTTCATCGCATGGACACACGACTTCAAGGTTTAATGGGTTGATATCGGATCCAAAGTGAATGCTACTGAAGGAGTGACCAGTTATTTAACATTATTCAACTTTAATGACTAAATGGATTGTAATACTTTAACGACCAATTTGGAATTTCACTTGAACTTCAGTGGCCATTTTGAAATTAACTCAATAGCTCATCCATTTCACATGTAAATAAGGAAATGGATTCTTACCTTACTTGTTTGCTCCAACAAATCCTCTATAGCTGCAGCGACATCTGGAACTGCAGAAGAAAGTTCTCTAGAACTTTCTATTACATTGTTTTCTGTGGCATTCTTTGTATGGACAGAATTATCATTAGTGGAGGCATAGGATAGTGGATTTTTTATACCATCATTTGCCAAAAGTCTTGCCCTTTTACTACTACTTGAATACTTGGCCTCTTCCTCTGCCACAAATCCGGTAGAAGTAACAGATTGCATCTCTCTTGTATCTTGTGACTGACTGGGATACTGTGAAGCATCATGTCCAGATATCATCTTAAAAGATTGGGTAGGATACTGGCTCACATTACATAATCCTGCTTCCTGATCTTGAGAAGACGGTTCTTTTGGATAAAATGGCTTTGGATCAACGACTTTGTTCTGCCTCAGAATCAAAGCTATTTAAGGTATATAAACAATAAACAAAATGTGCAGACACACAAATTATGGTGAACAGGAGTAAATAGAGAGATGTAAGAAGCACCTGTACAACACATTCGTATATCCACTCAGCCGTGACCAACTGTATTCCCCATTTACAAGCAGCCTCGTATTTATCACCACCAGCAAATTTACATAATAGATGGCTAACTTTCTTGGTCAATTTTTCAACAAATTTGATTCCAAGAACGAAGCACAAATTTCTCAGCAGCTGTCTCTCTTTCACATCATACCGTGAAACACAAAGGCGATATCCTTCAAATCCTGGTAAAGGAATTTGGCATGGAAGTGGAGAATAGAGAATGTGAGTGCCAACATCCAGCAAGCATCCAGCCTTCAATGGTAATGTATTACTTCTATCAGCATTTGTCCATTACGAATTAAACCCATGTATGGAAGTATCAACGGAAAGGCGATATTAAAGAACAAACAAATCAACAAATCAGGGTTAAGCCAGCATTGTTATTACAAAATCTGATGAAATTAAGGATAAGAAAACAGCCCAAAAAAGGTGAGCATCATGCTATTACGTCCTCCAGGTCAGGAAACTGACAATAAGAACTAGTACTCCCCCAAACCAATAGTGTATAATGTTAATTCCTATTCCAGAAAAATTAAAGAGAGGACAACTATTATAAGTTTGTCAAGATGAAATTTTTTGTGTACCTTTATAAGTAACAAGTATGTGCGTGTAGTATGATCAATGGATTTGATACATTCATCACTCAACTTTCAGATTTCAGCTGGTGGGAAAACAGTCATTGTATTGGTAATTAGGTCCTTCCAGAAGAAAAGCAGAGACACAAAAGCAATCACAATTGGTGCTAACTGCATGAAGTACTACTACCTGTAAAGGCCTTGTTCATTCTTGAATAAATTCACAAACTAACAGAATATTTCAAACTCTTTAAATCTTTTACAGACCTTAAGGTCAGGCTTCTAATTTTTTTATTTTCCAAATTAAATACCTATGGATACATTTTGATGTATTTTACAACATCACACTGCACAAAGAAGATCATGTATTGGATAAGCATCAATGATCCAAAGATAATAAAATCTACAGATGAATACGGATCAATGAATTTAAAGGAACTCTTAAAACCATACACTGCATATCTTCATAAATAACATTTTATCAAAGCTAAATTATGATAAGATTGTCATTTACATAGATAGGATCTCCACAGCTACTTCCCCTGAAAAATCACAAAATTATAGCACAGGCCTTAGTGACTTTTAGTTTGCATTATTGATTGAGATAACTATTGCCATAACTACAATTTGAGGAATAAGTCGAGTGTATGTACATGTACGTAATAACAAATTGTCTTTGAAAAGGTCAGATGACTCTCATTGCACTTAGACAACGCAGGTGACCTACAACATCACAAGCAAAAGCTTCGATAATAATATTAACCGTCTAATAAGCAGCCTGTGTAATGCACGTCAAATATTTTCATTACTGACATGCATTCAAGAGCAATGTCCAACTGAACCTATCAAATATGGCAGAAAGATCAAGCAAAATAGATACCTCTAGGCAAGAATGAACCCAATGGCTGGACACATATGTACTCCTCATAATGTCATTCTGACAAGGCACCACACCGTGACGCTCGACAGTGAAGTGTACATACTTTTCATTTTGATCTGCCACCATCTCTCCTCCACCTTGATTAACCCACTGGATAATTTCAGGCCTCTGAACAGTAAAAACAATCCAAAGAAAGTTAAAAAAAAAAAAAANACATTTCTCATTTCTATTAAATTTCAATACAAGATGAAGGAATTTGCTCAAATTTGGATTCTATATGTGCTACTAGTAGAGTTTTACCCAAGATTAAATATGATTTTATTGCTTATCCAAATTTAAGATATCTAAAATTATGTGAACTTTTGTTTCTATTAACTGTGTTTGGATTCAAATAAAGATGAAAATATAGACCAATTTATAAGAGTTTGGACTACTTCTCTAAATAAGATTGACCTTTTAAGATGGAACCCCAAATATCAAAGCCCATTAAGCTCCAACGAGCAATTCGATCCGATTAAGATTCAAAAAAATTGAGCACACGGATTTCAAGATTGGTTTGCTCAACCGAACCGCCATCTTGCAGGGGCATGTTAAGGGTTAAAATCTCACATCGAACAAAGATGAAAACATTAACCAATTTATAAGAATTTGGGTTACTCCTCTTAATAAGGTTGACATTTTAAGATAGAACCCCAAATCTTAACAATCTCAAATAAAGTAACAGTTGAAGCCTTTGAAGAGCAAAAACAGTACATGGCAAGAGGTGAGAAACTATTTCAGGCTTCAAATTCCATCTCTAAAACTCTATCGCTTCAACTTCCATTGGCATGTAAATATGTCAAAGAACTAAATACATGCATTAGTCTTGTCAACATAAAACTAAAGGGTTTTGGTTCACAATGACAAGTTGACATATTGACAGGTGTGACCCTAAAGTGATATTGACAATAAATATATTGTAGTGAATGAACAAGTTATTAAATATTCAGAAATTGTCCATACGTAAAATCATAAATTATTGATAATTTACACTCAGGGATACAAGATTCAAGATTCGAGATTAACCAAGTGTCAAAGAAAATGCTACCAAGATATTGAAGCCACAGCTACTGCAAAATATTTATGAACGAAGAAACTTACTTGGGCTTCAGGAAAAGAACTCGAAAAGCGAAACAGCTTCCTTTTGAATACAGCTGATGACTTTTTATCGTCACTTCCGTTGCTTGAACCATTTTGCACCGTCAACTTGGCTTCTTTAACAGCAAAAAAACATAAGCTGACTTTTTGTAGTATGTTTTACAGTTGGTTGCAATGAGATTTTTATTCTTTAATCTTACCCGATGATGCCTTTGATCCAGATAGAACATTTTCCTGTAAATTACTATCTGTGAACACAAAGTGAGAAGCAGAGGACTTCCCTGATTTCATTCCATCCATGCTTGTTGCAGTTGCTTTGTTGAAGAATACAGGATCTACAAACATGAAGATGAAATTTACAGACTTGTAAAACATTAGGTATCTTGAAAGCAGGATTTAAAACAGTTAATTGCTCAAAAGTCATAACATGATGCAGTTATCTGTAATCGGCAACAAAAAAGAAATAGGTACAGAATTTTGTTGCACCTTTTGGAAGAAGTAAATCATAAGCAATGTGCCTCTGGAGTACAGGAATTTCTTTTTTTTCAAAACAGCACTCTTGAAGCCATAATGGTTTTAACACATAGATAACCCCAATAGCTGCAAGGCTCCTTACTTCCTTGATTTCACTACAGACTTACAAAATGAGTGAGATTGAAGAAATGCAGTATTTTAATAAAAGTTTCCACTTAAATAAAAGCATGAGTTTGAATTTAGCACTAGATAATCATGAATTTTTTTACTCTGGGTCTTATCAACCACAAGTGCATAAAATATAATGAACTAGATAAATCACCAAATACAGCAATCCAGATATCGGTATCCAGTAAAAGATGCTATGAAGTAAGGAGCCTGAGAGGCAATGTTTCTCAGCATGAAACACATTGCAAACAGCCTAGCTATTGTTGGAATAACAGGGGATCACACTAAAATCAGGTTTCATATATAAACCATATTATTGGTTCTCATGTAATGTAACAACTGAACTGCAATCTAAATTAAACCTTCCGTTGGCCATGTGACCTAGAACGCAATTGAACAAGATATAGACCTTCAAAAGGCAAGAGGAAGAGTGGGAGAAAAAGAGAAGAAAGGAGAGAGTATATATAGAGAATTTAGAGGGAGAAAGAATGAGTTTATTCAATAATCGAGGCTAACCATTACAATTCCTCTTTATATAACATTTCAAACCTAACTTAAAGTAGGAAATCAACTCAAGAAACAATATAAAATACTGGAAAACATATAAAACAAAAATCCAATTCTAATCAAACTAGAAAAACTATGAAAAATAAAACAGGCTAATCTAAATCAAATTATCTTTATTCCTAATTTACTAAGGATGTCTATATTATTCTTATATTCATGCTCCATCATTTATCTCCGATTAAGAGAACTTGACTTCAACAAGATAGGCTGTCATTCTTATACAAGGAGGCTGATCTTTCTTCGTGACAAAATAATTATAAAGACCATATAATGATAGTCAAATGTGAAAATGATCCTTAATAACATCATCTCACCAAGGGAGATATTTCCTTCAAATCAAATATTG
The DNA here is from genome assembly GCA_903798375.1 of Fraxinus sp. D2006-0159. Lineage (NCBI taxonomy): Eukaryota > Viridiplantae > Streptophyta > Magnoliopsida > Lamiales > Oleaceae > Fraxinus > Fraxinus sp. D2006-0159. The sequence continues at coordinate 11,762 of CAIGRQ010112076.1, read as the reverse complement.
ACATTGAACTCCAAATAGCAAAAAATTTTGCTACTGAATCCACATAATACGGAACACGATACTCTAGCATAGTAGACTAACTTGCATAAATATATGATTTCAACACTGAAGACTTGAATGGACCCTGATAAGGAAAAAATTTGCTAAATTAAAAACAAAACCTCTATTTAAGTGTAATGGCCGGTCAAATAGAAATATAGAATATTTTTTAGTAAATAATAGAAAAACTTTTTATAACATGTTTAGGATTCTCTGCCAAAGAAACATATGACAAAGCATAAAAACCATTATTAAAGCATATGTGCATATATTGCACAAAAGCAAGCTTATAATTTTCATTATTTAAAAATAATTCTTCATTTAGTCTCAGTGTGAAAAAAAGGAATATGGACAACAGATGTCAGAGAGGGAAAAATGATGGTAATTAGTAGAAAATAGTATAATATCAATAGGAAAAATATGCAAACAAATAATTATTTCAAAAAACATGGCAACCCGGGAGTATCCTTCGTTTGAGGTAATTATGGGACAATCAATGTGATAGTCGAGCAAATGAGAAGGCGATAATAATTTCGACACAAGTCAATGACACGTAGACTGTCTGTCTTAGGTAGCAGGTGGCAATTGACAAAGAATGCCATTGAACAAGAACGAGACTTGAGAAAGAAATAGGAAAAGAGGGAGAGAGAGAATAAAGGGGAGAGAATTCAAAGAGAGAAAGTATGAGTTTATTTAATAATCGAGTTTAACTATAACAACACATAAGCCCGCTTTATATAGGGTTTCAGAATCCAACTAAAGAAATAATATAAAATACTAGAAAATCTAATAAATCCCTAACTCTATTCAAACTAGAAAACTATAATAAACTAAAATAAGCTAATCTAAATCAAATTATCTTTATTCATAATCTACTAAGGATATCTTTTATTCTTATATTCATTCCACATCACCGTGAGCACTGCCATCATCATGCAATATGAAACACCACTAAGTTCTTTCAATTAGACATTAACCGAAGTGACAAGCACTTAATCCCAGAGATATACATAGTGTGTAAATTATTGCACACTTACTTGAAAATGTAATACCTTGTTCTTGTGTGGTTACAGAAACAAATATTTCAAATTTAGTTAATGTCTTAAGATCGCAGAATTAGGGTATCAATGCTCATTCGTGAGGATTATCATTAATAAATGCAAATTCCAGAAGAAAATCACAATTTCCACACAAAGGAACAAGCATGAACAGAAAATGCGAGTTTATGCATCTCACATACAGCGTCAAAAACTAATTTTTGATGAAAACTGAAGACAACCTTTTCATTTATAATTTTTATCATGAGATGCATTCAATCCTTCATACTTGTAAGGAAAAACTTACATTTCTGATGGGTTTCCAACTATTACATGTGTCAACTTTTCACTGAAGGACATATAACGAGAACCACCCCCTCGACGAACCATGTCGACTAGTTTACGCTGTTCAGAAGCTTCAAAGCCAACAAGCAGAATTTTGCACTCTGACAAGTATAAATCATCATCCCCACTTTCAGAGTCATCAGCCACACAACTGTCTAAACCAGCATCATTTTCACACTGCTCAGCAGGGAATCCATTTTCTTTAGTAGTAAAGGGAGGAGCGTCCAAAACTGTAGAATACGTGTTTAGCGAGGGATTTTCATGATTAATTCCTATGGGCAGAGCAGATAAATTGGCATCAGAATCTGAAACAGTCGCCATGGATGACGATTCATGTTGCGAACTTCTGGAACTCTTATCCTGGCTATGCTGTTCCATCTTTAAAGTGCTCACAGAAGATGCAGAATTAGCCAGAACGGGATAAGACTCCTCATTAAGACATGCTATTCGTCCAGATGGCATGGGAAAAGGCCCATATAAGGAGAAAGAGAAGGAAAGAGTAAAAATCAGGATCATAGCAAAAGTTGCTCTCAAAGGAGCTAGAAAACGACATGGTAGAAAATAGGCGTGATAATGCAAGATGCAATAAATGCATTATAATACCTCTTCTTAAAACAGATTGATCAAACCACTTCCTGGCTATTATATGTATATGACCCCACCTTTTTGCAACCTTGTATTTGTCACCATCAGGAGTTTAAGTACAATTAAGGAGACCAATGTTCAAAGAAACAAAACATTTTCAGGCAGCGTAAAAATGAATATATCAAAGTAGAATGTCTCAAGCACAACAAGCAGTGCCACAGGATACAACTAAATCAAATTGATAAAAACAAACCATGATTTTAAGGCAAATTGAGAAAACTCATTAGATTAACAAAATATGAAAGTCAAAAACAAGTAAAGAACAAGCAATAAAGACAACCTTAATGACGTGGTTATGGTGTATCTAGAAAGAAGCTACAAGGAGAGAAGTTCATTGATTCTCAAGTTAGAGCAGCACTAAGCAAGATATATAGATCAAGAAACTACCAACTCAACATAAGAAAAAATAGAACTTAAGCGAAAGATATGATCTCAATTTGACCAAGGCTTATTTACAGGACAGCAAGTACTAAATAGAAATGGACAAAGAAGAACGCGTAGGATATAAGACAAATCAAATGTGTGCATCTCTTGGTCAGTTCAGCAGAATATTTGCCTCCATTTTGCACAACAAGCTTCTCCATTTGCCTTCGTTCATCTGCAGAACAAGAGTATCAACATTAGAAAAGGAAATATAAATTTGTAAATGCAACTGATAAAGCCCATAAACCAAGTTTTATACCAGCAGGAATTCCACTAACACAGATTGTCAATCCCAAAAAAGGAAGAACCCTGTAAGACTCTTGAGGAACTACACGGTGCTCTTTCCAACACTGGTGAAGCCAATTTATGGTGACAATTGGTTTCTTTAGATTGTTTAGAGCCCACTGCAAAGTTGAAACGAGGGGGAGAAAAAAATGAAACAGAACCAGTTATAAGTCCAAGGCATGAAATATAATAGATTTTCTCTCTCTCTCTTTTGGAGAACAGAAGTGACATAAGAAACAAAGAATGAACATTAGATAGACATACAGAAACTCAACCATTGTCTATATACATCTATATCCTTCAAAACACAGTATGGAGAGGAAATGAAAATTTAAATTTCAGAAGGAACATTCCATTAACTTTCTCTATGAAAGAAGAATTAGTTAATAGAGAGAACAAATTACAAAAAAGCCCTCAAATATAAAACAGAAGGATCATAAAGGGAAAGTCAACAATGTAGTCTCTATTAAATCACTTGATCTAAAAAATTATCTTCAATAGTTCCAACCGCACTAAACTTACAGTCCGGGTTAAGGAAACACTGCAAAAAATTTCAGCATCCTTATCAAGCCATATAAATATGTGACAAATAAACCTGTATAAATATCTGGATAGTGGTTAACTATAAAGCTCCAACAAACTCTCTAGAACTTAATACTTTTAATCATTATGATTTAGAAGAAAACGAATATCCAAGGAACCTATCAAGATAATTACTAGTGTCGCGAACGGAAAGATCATAGAATACAGGTTAAGCAGTTGACACAGTATACTGGACCAAAGATAAATCTACCTCGAGACATGTATCCACCTTGAGACATGTAATGAATCTTGTCATCCAACTCTCAAAAAATGATTAATATTTCAGTTACACTGAAAATTACAAGGATGGATTTTTTTTTTTTTCAAAAACAGATAAACCTTAAAAAACATCTTTCGAAGTATTATTACTATTACAGGTCCATTATTAAAAATTCCCAAGCATGAGACCACGGTTCTTCGAACTAAATGTAATATTTTAAGAATCTCAATCATAGTTCTAATTGTAATTGGTGATCCAACCACCTTAAACAGAATTTATACATATATGGTTGCAACTTGATTCCTGAAAAATGCCAAGCATGATTCTTGTATTCTTGTTACGCTGAGAATCACCCAATTTTGTTGCTTTTATAATTATATGAACAGTTCAACCAGGAATGATCAGTCCTATGAAATTGAAAGAACAAGGCTAGATATAAGCAAAGATATATTAGAGGATGGAGAATGGATATGAAGAAAGAAACTCGGTATAGACTTCCTCGCTCGGAAACATCAGAGGGAAAATGGAAACCTTGTATTTTTGAGCCAAAACATTTTTCACTATGACAAAACTGACATCTGATGATGCTCTAGTTTGAAGCACTCCTCCCATTGCAGTTACCAACTTTTCAATTTCAACCTACAAAATCATCCGAAAAACAGGGAATTAATAATTACCAAACTGGAGAACTATGTCAAATGGCCATGTGCAATTTTTATTTTTTTTGTGTGGGGGGGAAGAAAGTGCTAGACACACATATTAAGATTGAAACAAGGTAAATAGAAACTCTTCAAATTATGATATGCCAGTAAAAATGTCTCGCTTGTTTGGACATTCAACAGAAACTTTTTTGAAACACATAAAAGGAGGTTTTTAAGTTTAAGTGCAGTGTGCATATAAAACAACAGAAAATGGAATCAGACATCAACTATAGACCTCACACCGTATATGTCCATCCAGCTCAAAAAATCAACAAAAAAGAAAATCAGAAAGTGAACCTCATTTTTGTACTAAAGCAAATCTTGTCAACAATGGAAAATCAGCACAAGCCCTTAAAAACCATATAGGTCAATACCACCTCAGAGATATAAAAACAGTTTCCAACAAAACAGCAGGTTAAACTTCACTACAATATAAAAGAGCCAAAAACTTGGCAGCCACGTGTCGCGATTTCCCGTTAATTCAAAATATTTTTTTTTTTTCCATTCATTCACTTTCACACAATGATCACCTCCGCTGCAATTTTCTCCATTTCTATACGCAACTTCATCCCAAATTCTTTCATATTTCTTTCACAATCCGGATCCCCACTTGATGATTATAAGGATGCATTTTTCTCCATTTCCATACACAACTTCTTTATCCCAAATTCTTTCATATTTCTTTCACAATCTGAATCCCCACTTGGTGATGATTATAAGGATAATCTAAATGTCGGATTTGTTGAATAGGAGTTGGACAGTAAATTTTAGTGTCAACATATTCTTCTCTCACTGGAAGAGTTGGAATCGAAAGTAAAGATGGAGAAGAAAAAGAGGAAACAACAAGGGCTCTTTTAAAACGAGCATGACCAGTTCTGGTTTTCCCCGAAAGATAAATGGCTTTCTTGAATATGTTAACTGCCACATTCGTTGCAGCTACATACCCTGTCTCCATTTTCATACGTACTTTTTCTTCGGATAAGTAATTATGCTTATTGCTTATTTTGAGATGAAAATAATCTAGTAAGCTTTTCAACACTCTGTAAGCCATGAGCAGCTTCTTTTACAGCGTTTTGTTCTGATTGTTAAACAATGTTTGTCTAATTCATTATGATCTATGCAGCCATGGCTGATAGGAGAAAAATGTGTAGGAAAGTGTTTGATAAATGGTAGCATTAAGCTTGAGATTTTCTACATTAATAATCAGTTTTGATGTGGGTATATATAGTAGTTTATTCTTACAAAATGTTAGAGTTTGTTATTATATAGCATTGCTTAAAAAAAGTGTTCGCGCAGCACGAAGGACACCATGTCCGCTTCGTGTCCGAACACAGAGCGGACACGGTGTCGTACGAGCTACGTGGACACTTTTTTTTTTTTTACCAATAACATTTTGTTTGGGGAAATGTTGACATCGTGCACTAAAAGTAAAAACACTTAAATGAATATTATTCCTAATAAAGCGAGTGAGGTGATCTTATAAACTTACTTATTTCCCATTTTTAACATAAGGACGTGCCTCATGCTAAAAATTATATGGCCAATGAGAGTGACTGGATGATAATGTAGTGTAAGATTGTAGTTAATGTTTCTAATGGTGTCATAAGGCATCATAAGATTTTCAAGATATAGATGCTAATTGTTTGAATGTTATAGGAAGGAGGATACAACATTACCTTAGAAGTACCTACTTCAAAACACTGGTGTGAAGAAAAGTTGTTATAGTCTTCTTTATCTTTATTGACGATCTCTGTAATCTTATTCAATTTCACTGACATCCCCCCTCAAATTAATGCGGGTAAAAGCATCAATTTGCAATCATGAACTGACGACAACGACAATACTTGAGGCCATTAAGAAGAAATCCAAACCAATGACGAAAATTACTGACAACGAGAGACCAAGAACAAATAATGCGGAAACAACAAAAAACTACTCCAAAGCCACTTCAAGAACACCCCAAAGAAACGACGAGAAGAGACTACGAGAACTCACGCCCCCAAAAAGAATTTCCAAAAGAAATTCACGAAGTGCGCCGACACACACGGTGAGTTCTATCTATCGGGAGAACTTAGTCGAACATATAATTCATGTTCCAACAATTCAAAGGAAATTGACGAAGTGTGCCGACACACACTGCGAGCTCTATCCGTCAGGAAAACTTAGTTGAACCTATAATTCATGTTCCAACAAAAGCTCTAACGTCAAAACACTGGCCAAAACTTCAGATACTGAAGTTGGAAGAAATCCCACAAAACAGCCTACACGAAAAAAGAAAAAAACCCACGGATGATTCTTCTCTAAGAATCCAAAACACTTGATCATCACTCGAGCAACCACAAAAAAACTCCAAGATCTGCACTCTCACATCTCTCTCTCCTCAATCAAAAACGATTTTTTTTCTTCTTTCAAAACCAAAATAACAATCCCAAAATTCCATAAGCCTCAAAAAATTAAAATAATAGCCCATTACTCTATTAAACTACAACCCATAAATCAGGCCCATTATATAAATTCAGCCCAATCAAAACCCAACAGTGGATGAAATAAATGGTGGCCCAACTCAATTGTTAACACACCCCAGCTCACTAATCTGTTTGACCCAAACCCTAGGCCCCAGCCCAAAACCTAACCCACTAACCATAAACACCTGCCCATCTCACGGAGATCATTCAAATCCATTCAGCCCAGTACCACCTCATTGTCTTCCCCGATTTCATTCGCTACAGTTCCCGTCGCCACTATTCTTCTGTTGATTTGCAGCCACCGACAGCTCACTCCACCTTCGATACACAACCCCATCCAACTCTACAACCAGTCGTCAACCACAGTCGAACTGCCATCGGCCACCAACACCGCCATGTCATCCGTTTTATACTCAAAACCGCTGCCATAACCATTGGACAACCCAAAGGACGGACCAAGCAGCAACCTTGCTGCAAATCCATTCCGCCGTCGCTGCCGTCATGCTACACCCAAGATGCCCAAAATCAACTGGCGGCGGCCGTTTCTTCTGTCACGTCCGGTGGCCACAGGTGTACTTGTACACACAACCTGCAGAAGAAGCCGTCGGATATCGACCTGTCGAGAGAGAGAAACAAAGGGTTCCGAATTGAAATCAAACCCACTGCAATTATTGGAGACGCGAAATTCAATTCTTTCTTCACGTACAAGTTCGGAAATTGGACCACGAATCTGAACTGAGCTTCAAATAAAAAAAAAATCATCCGAATGTGTATTTTGCAAGCCCAGACTGATTAAGCAGAAATCTTAGTGTGATGCCAATTGATGAATCTGTTGACCAAAACTCGGTCGACCTAGAATCTTAGAGTGATACCAACCTAGAAAATTTGCACACCCTGAGCATTGAGAGGAGTCCAAGCAACGAAATATGAACATAAGAAAGGCAGAGATAAAATTGAAACAAAATCAAAAATTCATATCCGAAAGGAAAATCAAAAGAAGAAAACAAAATTGCTAGCCGGACAAACGGCTCAAGGCCACTCGCCGGGAACGAAATTCAAGATTAATGTATTTAGGACCGTAACAGCTCTGATACCATGCTAAGAAATATAAATTGTATTATTATCGTCTGTCCATATTACAATATAGAAGACCCTATTTATAGGGTTACAAATAACTGTAAAAGGAAATAAACATAAAAGGAAAGATTGCACAATCAACTACTAAGAAAAGTAATCCTACACTAAAAGGAAATATTATAATCGCAATCTTTGACGATCTCTGTAATCTTATTCAATCTCATTGACAGTATTTTTTTCATAGGAGCTCTGTAAATATTGTCATCTACTTGATTTGTGCTTCAAAAGGTGAGTGGGTAACGAAATTACATCTATAGTTACGTTAAAAAGATAACGTATTGAAAATAGTGAAATAGTGAATCAATACTTGATATTGTTGACTACTAATAAAAAGTTGAACTTGTAATTTGTTTTAACGTTTTATAAGAATCTGTGCTTCTTGTAGCAGATTAAGCATTTTCCTGCGACACTGCCATTTACAAATGAATTTTTCTAAAATTTGCATACAGTTATTTTTAACATTAAGCAATTAAAGTGCAACGCACGTTCTCCCACTAGTCATGTAAAAAGAACAAAAATGATGTATCCTACTTTAAGATGTACAAACAATTATCTAAAAACAAAATATAGAATAGCATTACTGAACTCATATTAAATATGTTAACTTTTTCTGACGAATATACGGCCAATTTCTTGTTATGTACAAGATGTAATAGCAAACAAAAGTTTGGTCCATAAGAACCATTGATGGCAAATATGATGAAATTGGCAACAGAATCATGACAAAACTACACACTTATTTTAGGAATAAAAATGAGAAATAAATAAGAATTTTCTTATTTTTCTTTTCGTAGTTATTAAGTTGAAGCTAGAAATTTTCTATGTTTCTAATTTTCATAACTTTCCTTTTATTTCATGAATTTGATGTTAAACACATTGCTATTATTCAGATGTGCACTACCGATTAGATATTCAATGATATTGAAATTTGTTATTTGTTATCTCCTTGTTCTCCAATTATTCTTCTCTCTTTCTGTCATTTCTTTTTTTGTCTCTATTATACTCTCTCTTCTAAGAAAAATAGTCTTGAAGTGTTTGTAAAAAATAAGTCTTTCGATAATTCATTGGAAAAGAAATCAGCAAGATCCATTAGGTAGCGAATTTGGTTCTAAGCCATCTCTGACTATTAATTCGGGATAAGAAAAGAATCCTGCTACTAGTTCTAAGCCATCTCTGACTATTAATTCGTGATAAGAAAAGAATCCTGCTACTGTCAGTTAAAAGCATCTTTATTGCTCTTCAGAAAAAGTCTCATAATTATTCTTAAAAAAAAAAAGTCTCATTCAAGTTCATGAAAAGAACAGAGTTTTATGCAAAAAAAGGTCTCGAATATATTTTCTCCAGCTAAAAAAAAAAAATTAATAAAAGAAAATCAAGAGTACTGTTCGTCGGGGAAAAAATTCTTAAAGCCGAGTCCAGTCAGAATTGTAGCATCCCAAGCCAACCAACCAGCATGTTATTCGAATCCATCAGCTAACCACCCAACCGGGAAAAAAAGAAAGAAAGAAAGATAGAGAAATAGAAAACCATCAAATCATCAACCCAATTAGAAGCACACAACCCATCAAGATACAAAACCCATAAAAGAATAAGAGTTTATGGAAAGACAGATAAACAAGTCAAATATGGATCATTCAAAGTGAGTTGAGAAAGTTTATATGTACACAAATGCACATATCACATACATAACAGATCACGTGGTTTTAAGTTGACAGTTCCTCAACTCAAGAGTCTGCAGAATAGATTAAATTTCCAGAAAAATGTAACCACAAAACAAAAAGACGTCTACATCACAACACTGGAGGCATGGGAAGAAAATTAGGGGAGACAGGCAGACAGCATGATCAGCTCTTCTATTCTTCCAGGCAATTCGTATACCGTCTCTTTGCTAGTAAATTTGTAAATAAACAATGACCATCTAGCTGAACTAAAAGCACTACACTACACTTTTCCGTTTATATTGATGTCAACATACTGTTTATTCAGGTGCATATGGCATGAAAGGCTAAATGCATTGCCCCATCATCATAAACAAAATTGCAGATAGTTTTCTCTTAACTTATATTCAGCAAGACTCCTCCCGCAAATCAAGAAAGATTTGCAAACATTAAATAACTCACCCATTGGTGGATGAGTGCCACCCATAATAAAAAATCTAGCAAAATTGGAATAAATGCTTTAGAGAAAAAGAATGTTGTGCTGCCTTGTTTATCTTTAGATGAAACCTCGACGATGAAAAAAGGCAGGCACGTTAACCCTGACGCAATTTCCAATAGATAAGAAGTAGCTTACTGGAACCATACCTTTTCATCCTTCTCAAATCCGGACACAAGTATGTTGACACCATCCATTGCAAGGCAGCAAGTGAACCCCTGATTAGGCAGCGATCTGTGCTCTTTTGCACAAGACAGCAGACACTGAGGGCCTAGCTAAAGCAAAATTACACTTCATATTAGCACACTACAAGATCATAAACTTAAAAGGTTAACTGTCGACATGACAGCCAATTAAAGAGGATGGCAAATCATAAAAAGATTAAAAAAAAAATTGAGCCATTCCCAATGTTAAAAATAGAATATACCATCATCACCCTATCCATCAGTACACCATAACAAGCAATTAAGATAAATTATTAACCTGTATGCAAGAAATGCTAGTAATCTGAATTTAGGCATATAATTTTCAAATAATGAATACATTTTGCTGTTCTCCTTGAATTTATATACAGCTCTATCTATTGATTATGCAACATTAGCTCAACCCATAGTAATCACAAAAGATCTTTTAATGAATTTATCAAGTTAATTTTCTCAAATATTCTCAGCTGCATATTAGCACATAGCTTGTATTGTGTGCACTTTGCACTGAAGTCCATCAATGTGCCTTATAAATTCCTTAAAAAATAGAAATAAAAACTACTAGGGTAATTTCCTGAAAACATACCGAGCAAATTACAGCCTTTAGATCGAAGATCCTCAAACTTCTCCTGCAAAATACAAACCACAAATGAAGAGAGATAAAAAAATAAAAATGCAAAAAGTAAAATTCAAATCAAATTAAATGGAGAATATTAGTGAGGTTTTTACATGATCATGGGAGGAGATAACGTGGTAATCGTTGGGGCCATTACGGGAGGGGTCGCAGCAGAGGAACACTTGGGCGCCGTTGAGCTTGAGCGCGTCGTGAAGCGCATCGAAGAGCTCCGGCGGCACTAGGTTCCTTGACATGAATACATTCGCTCCCTTGAACACCTTCGCCATCATCCTCCACTGTGCGAGTGATTAGATGGAGAAGTGTTGCTAAATTTTGTGGAGGGAAGAGAGGGTAAAGGGTTTCTATTTTCTAATTAGGGGAAAAAAAACTGATTTGAAATTGTGGGGTTGGATGTATTCCCGCGGGAAATGCCTACCACTTTTTCTTTAGTTATACAATGTTGGATGGATTGATTTTATTTTTTAGGGCGTGTTCGGTAGAGATTAAAATTGAAAAATTAGTTATTTTTGTTGACTTTTATTAGATGATTGGGACTCAATAACGATTATATTTTTAATTTTAATTGAATTTTAAGCACTACCAAACAAGCCCTCAATTTTTTATTTTCAAGGTGTTTGATTATCATTTTTTATCATAAAAAATATTTTTCAAAAGTTGATTACGTAACCATATTTTTCTTAAACAAGGAAAATATTTTCTTTAAAAATTAATTATTTATATTTTTTAGACAATTCACTATATTTCGTTCTTATTTGCATTGTACACCCGAGATGTAATTTGTGAATAATAGTGCTCATCACTAGTATTTCTATTTTAAGCTAGTTAGAGGCACGTACCGTAGTATAGTTAGCTACGTAATAGCGTTGATTGATTTTTTATTATTTTTGAA
>CAIGRQ010112069.1:0-12120 GCA_903798375.1 Fraxinus sp. D2006-0159 | reverse complement strand
TTTTAAATTTGCAACGCTTCATGACCCAATCGTTCAGCTTGGACTTCGAAATGATCTTACTACTGCTTGATCAACAAACCCCATGTGTAGTGTTTGTGTCGAGCTATGATTTTGTTTATGATCTCCTAATATTGTGAAATGTAGCTGTTGTACACGCTTAAACGATTGGAAATTAATTCTGTATAGTTTAGATGAAAATCAAATTTTTAGTTTGTAAAAATTGATGTAATGCGTGATTGTAAAGTTGTGGGTTCGATAAAATGTGGTTAATTAGCATTAACACTTTTTTCCAGCTGCATCAAAACATGATCATTAATTCTAGAAGAAATTAACGACAGGGGTCCATAGCTCAGTGGTAGAGCAATTGACTGCAGATCAATAGGTCACCGGTTCGAACCCGGTTGGGCCCTTTAATTCTACTTTTTGGCAACCGTCGAAAAAAAAGGCAGTGCTGAAAATTATTATTATTTCGTCTAATTCTAAGAGTTTTTGTAACTGATACAGTGCAAAATCTTCCTTAATATAATATTGTGAAGGATGAGGGATTAAACCCAGTTGTATTATTATTTATTTATTTATTATTTTGTAAAGGCAATTGATAAATATTCATTTGCACGTGTGATCATGCATTGTTAGTGTTTTCGACTTGTAAAAAAGCATATCCCATGTAATAAATTCTTAAAATTTTCTCAACGAAATTTCCTCCATTTCTCCATAAATGATCACAAAATACATTGGAGAACAACTCGCCCATCCATTTCTACATATATGGAGATGCACAAAAACAACCATCCAAAATTTCAGAAGTCATTCTTCAAAGGCAGATTTTTGTATGCTTCAGAAGAGCAATTTGTAGTCACTTCTATTAAAAATGACACGATATAAAGCTAGAGTTATCGGTATGTCCCAAGAAGCTCATGTCATTGTAGTCAGGGAAATCTAAAAGAAGTTGTAATGCAGATTCAGATGAATCCTCCAATTCATTAGAGCAAGATGAATCTGATGGTGGGATGACCTCTTCTGTGTAGGATTTGAAGTCTGTACCTTCATCTTGGTTGCTCCCTGCAGCCGAGGAACCTGCTGCAGTAAGTTCCATTTCAGTTTTGGAACCTGAAATTGATTCACACGAGACAGCACTTTGACAAGCAGTTTTCTCTCCTTCATCAAACTTTCGAAATGCATCACCCACCTCAGAATTCCACAAGCGCAAGAAAAAATCAGAATTAGATTTCCCCTCAGACAACGGGATCAACAGTAGTGATTCCTTTGAAAGGCGAGCTTCAGCTTCAAGCCGAGCGCTCTCCCATTGTGCCATATGACGAGTAGAAGAAGATGCAGGGAGTTGTTTCAGAAAGCCGCTAGAGGTTGAAGAAAGCTCGTGAGTCTGAGGATCAATACCCATCTTAACCAAACGCTTCTTCAGATGAGTGTTCCACAAGTTCTTGATTTCATTGTCTGTCCTTCCGGGTAGTTGAGCAGCAATGGCAGCCCATCTAAATGCAGTCGAGTTAGCACATTCTCTAAAAGTAACATCACAACGAAATTGCTGCAATTCAATTCAAATCACCTGTTTCCAAGAATGCCATGGAGTTGTATGACAAGCTTCTCTTCTTCGGGACTAAAGGGACCACGTTTAATGTCTGGCCTAAGATAGTTTGTCCATCGTAGCCGGCAACTCTTCCCACACCGAAGAAGACCTGTAAAAGGACGAAACAAGAACCACCACTCAAATTGTTCTATAGAGAGGAACTTCATGGACTTGTTTTAAGATGAGAAAAATTTGCCATAAAACGTTTAATGTGAAGACTAATGGTGGACAACAGATTGGCAAAAGATGTGATAGCAAAGCTTTATATGTATAAACAATATAAAAACACTGTCCATATAAACTTCCTAGTCCTATTTCAAACTTCATAGCAGCACAATTTCCACTTCTTATGCTACAATTAGAGAAGAACTTTGTCTTTGATTGGATGCAGCTTGCGGTTCATCGGATTTTACTAAAAATACGAAGTCTTGAGAGCATTACTTAGAACTCCAAAAATCTCGAGGATCAGGATAGAGTCTCCAACTAATCAAATTCAAGATCAATGTTATCCAAATAATGCCAACAAATGACTTTGTAGAAGCATCACAATATGGCTAGATTATAAGCCAAAAGCACACAAGAAGCATATCAGTCAATTTGAAGAAAACTTTGACTAACGGAGAGCAAAAGAAATTCCATTTTAAAATTATCTTTTTATCTTTTTCTGTTGTTAAATCTTTAAGCAAGAACACTGAGAAGTGTCAGTGTAATTTCTTTCTTTCCTTTTCTCCTTTAATCTCTAAAATTAATATTTGTAGTAAAAAGACAAAATATCCCATTACATACAAGTATAATGTAAGTCTTAACAAAATGCAAAACAAAATCCCAGAAAAGAGTAAAAACCTGCGAGCTTGGGGAGAGAACGCCAGCTGCCATGGCCATTCTTGTTGATGTACTCAACCAATTTCTCATCTTCCTCGGGAGTCCATGGACCTTTCTTCAACCCCTTCTTATCACAACACGGTGCTCTCCCCATTGAAACACACACAACACTCTGTTTCTCACTCTCTTTTATCTATATATGAGCTTCTCTACAAAGATGATGTGAAGTGAACCAAAGCTATAGATATGGACTTCTTGGAGCTTTAAAGATAAATGTGAACAGACGTATCAATGTACATTAGAGATCAGACCGGCGACACCTTAGCCGGCTGTGCATTTAATAATGCAAGCATTTTTCTTGTCTTTTTGTGTATGTGAAAGAGAGAAGATAGCTGAAGATAGGCTTTTGATGAGAGGCGCCAAGAGAGTAAACTTACTTATAGAACCGAGAAAAAATTTCCTCACGATCAAATGGGTGACGTGTGGGTCTGAGGAGTAAATGCAGTTGAAACAGAGCAAGCAAATGGGTATAGATGCAAGCTATTCAAGAAAGGAGTGACATTGAAATCAAAGACCAGCATTTAATAGCCATTCCTCAATTGAAAGGACATCAAATTATGGATTCAAAAACTTGGATTATGCTGCATTACCAGGGCCTGCGTGGGTTTAAACTAAAAAATCTTTATCTTTCTCCCTCACATTGCAGAATTGTGTACGCATCTGTGTGAGAGTGCATTAATGGTGGGGACAGGGATTCATACAGGAGTACGAACTACTGCAACGGCAGGACTAATTAACGCGTTCCTTTTCTTCTTGTGATTTGACTTTAATATCTCTGTTTCTTAAAAGTTTCACTTCTTGCCCTCCTTTTCCACGTTTCGTTCTTTTAGATGGTAGGAAAAAGAAGTTGATAAAATTTAAAACTGTACTTAAATCAAAATATCCTGTCACGATGATAATGGAGTTAAGTTTCTTAACTCTTCGACTTTACAGCTCCAATTGAAAATGACAAATTGAGAAACGCCATACAAGTTTAGAAACTACCTAGAAGGTGGTAAACGGATCTCAACCCGATCCATTGGCTGCTCAAGCTTGCATGTCATATTGATACGCTCTATGAGCCGAGCTCGAAAAAGTTCCACGAATCGAGCCAACTCATGTGTGGCTCATTTTTGGCTTATTTTATCTATTAAAAAATATAATTTGACTCATATCCACACAAGCAGAGCTCCAGCGTTAAGGGTCAAACCGTTTCTACTTGACTATTGTCACCACTAAACTTACTACATTCTCTTAATAAAATAACTTTACACATAAATTCAAAAAAAAAATCTTACTTTCTAATTACATATCCTTCAAAAAAATTCCCATTACAAATTTATTTTCCCAAAAGAGAGGCTCAAACAAACCCTTTGATAAGCTAAAGGGGCTCAATAAAAGAGAGAGACAAGTAAAGGTGGTAACAAGAAGTCAAAATTGATATTAACCTAGCCTATTGTATTGCAGTGTTTAGATTCTAGACCTAAATGTCCAGTGAGTAAGTTGACAGCACCAATTGGTCAAAGACAGGCATCGACAAACTATAGGTCTGTCGTCTTACAATATCAACTCCCCAAGTTATGAGCCAACACCCACTGCATTTCATTTTCAGTCTATAAAATTTAACTTCAAGTGACCAATTCCTTCAGCAAGTTCAAGTTCCTGATAAAATTATTGAAATTTTTTAATGCTTTTTAGGAAAAATTATCAATTCTTACAACTGCCCTTTTAATGGAACCGGAAAAATGCTCGACCGCATAATCCAAACCAACACACAATAACGTAATGGACATGAAACATTATTCGCAGACGTCCGAATAGCACTCTTCAGATACATAAAAAGGTTCTATCTCATAATCTAAAGTTACATGTTTTCTTTCACCAACATAGACCTGAAGCTAAGACGAAAATGCAGGAACTCTTCATTTTTTTAGCGTGGAAACTGGAAGTCAACAGAGGAGACGGGCATTTTCATCAAAATGAAAAAACACATACAGAGCTGACCGATTTACAAGCCAACCCTAATAGCAGAAAATAAGGGGGGGAATGGTTCACACAATTTGACTGCAATAGCAAAAGCGAAACCAGCATTTTATCCTGATCGCATGTACTTTGCAAATTCTTGATATAGTTGACGGACACCATGCAATGCCCAAAAATGTAAGAAATTATGGCATTGTCTGCCTCAAAAGCCAGATATAATTTGTCCAAGACCAAGTCTATGTAAGATGTTCCATCATTGTACCTCTGCAAACGGGGAGCACAATTTTCCTGTCCAAAAACAAGACAATGCGGGCAAATGAGATACAGGGAGCAAATTTAGCACAGGTCTCCATGGAACTCGAGAATTATATGAAGGTTACTTAATACGCAAATGATAGAAATTAAAGTTGGAAGGTGTATTGAACAGAACTTACAACAGTTAAAAAGCTGAGGAAGATCAACTCATCACATCAATTGATAATCCTTAAAAAAGATATTGAAAAGGTGAGATAAACTTGAACGGTACAAGGACGCGTTTGTTACTTCGAATTACTGCTCAAAGTGAATTAGAGAGAAGTTGAAAGCTTATTCAATTATATATATGCACGTTCTATGCCTCACCAGTAGTACCACTTTTGCAACAAAATAGCCACTTCCAGGTCACCGACAGTAGATAGCCTGATCTATATGTGGAGGAATCTGCTTGATCTCTGTCCCAAGTTCTTGTTCAATCCTATACCTGCAAGAATACAGACACAAGAAAAATAGAAAAGAAAGTTACAATATTGACGACCCTAATTAACTAGACCTATATGGTCATAAACTAAAGAAATGGTATGCATACAAATTGAAGCGGTCCTCGTAAGTAATCAGGTTCACGGCTAAACCGAGGTGTCCAAACCTTCCAGATCGGCCAACCTACAACATTCAATAACATCCGTGAGAAAATCACACAATGAGCAGGAATAGTAAAGAAACATCCAGGCTAACTTACCCTGTGAAGATAAGTTTCTGAGTTCTTGGGAAAATCAAAATTGATAACGACGTTGACTGCTTGAATATCAATACCTCTTGTAAATAGATCTGCAATTTGAACACAAAAGCAAAGGGAAAAGAACGATCATATGGCAAGGGAAAGAATCGGAATCCAAATTGAATGAATGGAGAAGGTCAAATCCATTATTGTCTGTCTATCTGTGGGATAATACACAGCAATATGCCCCGTTCAAGAACCAAATTTGAAATTTCAAAAGGGCAAAAAATAAACTAGCAATCTCAAATGAATGTTTCAGTAGATCCTTAACACATCAATAGATAGACAAGACTGGGGGATACAGTCATGTATCCTTAATAGGACAAAACCACCAATACAATCATGGCATTATTTTAAGGATAATTCTTATTTGTACCGAAAATGTTACACCCTCTCAAATGCACGCGGGGCCCATGTGAATAAAAAACTCCCAAATATGTGGTCCCTATACCCTATTGTGAGTGTAGGTAAAATATTTTAAATAAAAAAGAGTGTACATGTAACATTGTCCTTATTTTAAATGTCTACAAGACACTAGGAAATTTATTCCACCCAAAAGCATGTTAACAAGATGGAGTGGAAAATTTAAAAAAGAAAAAACACTCTTAACAGATTTTCTAATTTCCACTTCAATACTAAGAAAGTGATCAAGAAGGCACCTGGCATTAAAGACTATATGCGGAGAATAATCATGTGCATAATATTGATGATGAAGAAGTCATGCGAGAAATTTCTGGTTAGTACCCTCGTTATTGTTCTACACCTCTGTAGCACAAATATTTCAATTAGGGTAGCGTGTCCATATTCGACACGTGTCGAATACGAGTTGATACCGACACTTCTCAGACATTCTATCACAATATTTTTTTTATATCAAAAATATTATATATTGTTAATTCATTTATTAGCAAGTAACAAATAGATAGTCATGTTTAAAAGATTTCAACAAGAAAAATTAATAACAAGTATAAAACTAAAATTTATACTATATAAATGAAGAATTTTTAAGAATTTAATCAACGAATTGTGACATATCATGTCTTTATTTTTTTTTAAAATCACGTGTCAATATCGGTGCATCATAGTTCTACATGTTATTAACCATATCATTAAAGATCAACCAATGTTCAAAAATATCCAGTCAATTACCGAGGCATTCTAACTATTAGGTAGGAGTAAGCCTCAACATGAACAAATTAAGAAATTCATAAAATATAAACCTACAAAAATATGTCCGTAATGATTTAAACCACCTTGAAAAATCATAATAAAAAAATCTAAAAAATTAATAGTTTAACTTGCAAACAAAAATCAAATAGATCATAATTAGCACAGTCAAATTGGTAATCATGCAACAAAATTGTAATATGCTTTCTACTAGAACCAAAAAAAAAAAAAGGAAGCCCTCCATTTCACTTGGGAAAGGGGTTTATCACACTTCAAGTACAAAATATAGGGAACGCATGCTCTCCCTCTTTCCAGTTCCTTTTTTCCTAGTTTTTAGTGTTGGGTTGTGTTTAAAATAGTGCGAAAAATCCTTAAGGCCGTAAAATATTCTGAGATATAAAACATCTAGCCCCAAAACTAAGGCCAGAAAGGGCAAAATGAAGGAGCACACACCCCCAGTTTCCGTGAGGCTTATGCCTTGAGGCATGCGCATCTCCAAGTGTTAGCCTTTCAAATTATACTACTGTGCAATCTCCGAGGGGTTTAATAAATGCCTCATATTAGGCGATCATCAAGGTAACTTCATAAGCCTTGGGCAGTTTCTAAAACAATGTAACCAACACCATCAACCAAATTACCAGGATCATTTGCGGACAATCCACACAAATACTGAAAACAATTGCAAGATAGAAAGTGCAGTTATGGCAAGACAAAAATATAAGAGTGAATACCGGTGCAAACGAGATTCCTGCAGGCACCATTGCGGAAATCATGAAATACTCTGTTCCGATGATTTTGAAGCATCTTAGCATGAATATAGAAGCATGAATAGCCAAGCTCTGTGATTTTTTTAGCGAGAAGTTCTACTCGGTTCACGGAATTGCAGAAAATAATAGATTGGTTTATTTGGAGCTGCAGGAAGAAATATTAATGAACATATAACTCACACAGCAAAATTACCTGATAAAGGCAAAAGTGTGTGCTGTGTAATCAATTAAAAAACTGCAGCTTGAACCTTAGAGAATAGAGTGTTGAGGCAGTGAACTTTCTGTCTTTCTTCCACAAAAGCATAATACTGTGTTATACCCTTTAAGGTAAGCTCATCCATAAGGTTGATGATATAGGGCTTCTGCAGGTATCTATCTTTAAAATCTTTCACCGTAACAGGATAGGTAGCAGAGAACATTAAGATTTGACGTTTTGGAGACATGAAATGAATTAACTGCTCAATAGAAGGTTGGAATTCTGGTGACAAAAGCTTATCAGCCTGAAAACAACAGCACAAATAAGATAATATTACATCCTGTTCTACTCTGTAGATTGCCCATTAATATTACATTCTTTCAAATTTGAAAGCAGGAGGGGGACACTATATCAAATAGGATGTCCATAATCTGACACTTAAATTGGAAAGCTATCATCATTAAACTAAGCCCCCACTTCAAAGCAAGAAAAGTTCTAAAAGATCACTATGACTGTTATCCAAATTAGCACCATGCCCTTTTACTTCATACATTTTAGGCAAGTAGGCACCATAAGCGTGTATGAGAAGATCAGCATTATTTGACATCCAAAAAAAAAAAAAGGAACCCGATAATAACTCTAATAAAAGGTAAAAGTGGAGACAAAAACACATTTCTGTACCTCATCCATTACAAGCATAGAGCAATCTTTCAAAACGCAAACACCCTTTTTTGCAAGATCAAGGATTCTTCCAGGAGTTCCAACAAGTAAATGAACTGGTTGATAAAGACGCATTATGTCATCCTTTAAGCTAGTTCCACCTGTAGTAACCATGACCTGAATTTTTAAGTGCTTCCCAAGTTCTTTACATACTTGTGACGTCTGAAGAGCCAATTCTCTGGTTGGGACAAGAATGACAACTGAAACAATACAAATTGGTGAGAGGCCCAGTTAAGAAAATAAAACAGAAGAAACTAGAAAGCAAGACAGTATCGAGATCAGCAAAATAGTTACCATTAAGGCATCAAATTTACCACACAGATTACCATATATCTGGGATCCTTACAAAACCCCTTCATATGAATATAAGAATAAAATCATACAGAGTGGCAAAACAGAATTTACTCTTGCTTCTATAAAAGTACAATAACAATAGTTACTGCTACCGTGTATTTATCTTAACCACTGTTCAGCTCCCAAAATGCACAAGATCTAGCTAATTTTTATTATATGTGATGCCCTTATTATCCTAGAACGTAACCTCCAAGAGAAATTGCAGTACGCTACATTTACAAGAAAGATGGATAAGAATAAAACCTTGAATGACATTGTTATCTAGGTCAATTTTCTCCAAGGCAGGAATGCAAAAGGCAGCAGTTTTCCCTGTTCCATTTTTGGCTCGAGCTAAAATATCACTTCCAGTGAGAGCAATTGGAATACTCTCCTCCTGGATCGGAGATGGTCTCTCGAAGCCCTTCTCATATATTCCCATAAGCAGCTCACGTTTCAAAAAGTAGTCTTCAAATTCATTTCCTTTGGTAGCTGTCACATCCTGTAAGAAAATTCAAAATAGCAATCAGGATACTTGTCAACTACTATAGCTTCTTACTAAACTACCCGACATCAAAGAAGAAATAATGCAGAAATGATCATAGAACTTCGGAAGTCAGAAGACTGATTATCCAAAGAGAACTAGCTAGCATAGTCAACCCCATTGAAATCAACTGAACTGTTTAATTGGATAATATGTTGATAAAAGACAATTTAAGTTAAGCAAGCGAGAAAAGTACACAATATAAAAGGCATGTTTGGTATAGCTCAAAATCCAATTAAAATTGAAAATATAGTCGTTATTGGGTCCCACTCGTCTAATAAAGTCAACAATAATAGCTGGTTTTTCAATTTTAATACGATTTTAATCTCTGCCAAACACCCTCAAAAACTCCAGTTATTCTCAGCATGGTGACTTCTATTCAGCTTCCTGTGACCAGCCAGTATAACAAGGCAAATATAAGCTTAAAGTGGGAAGAAAACAACAGAAACAACATTTCAGGAACGAGGAAGCTCAAGCAATATCTGGGAGATCTGCCAAGTGTTGTATGCAGGACTTTGACCAACATGTTGAATGCAAACAAACAAGCCTACATTTGTATTATTATGCAGAATACAAGCACACAAGGTCACTCTTAGAATCGAGATGTCATTTTAAGGAGGAAAGAAAAAGTGAATATAATATAACAAACTTAATGGAGAGAGAGAATGACGATAAAAGATTTAAATAGAATGGAAGAAAACATTAGTGAGAGCAATACTAATCACCCAAAGTTTAAGGAGCCCACTTGCCATGTACTCCTAAAAGCCATCCACTGTACTTTTTTTTTTTTTTTCAATAATCAAATTCAAAAGCATCCCTATTATTATTATCTATTGTCTGACAGCGTTCACTTGAATTTTTCAAAATTGTTAATTTTCAAAATTTTATTAGTTATTTACTTGTGTTCATCTGGCAGGAGATAGGGCAGACTACAGAGCATTCATTACCCACATTTGACTGAACACCATAATTCAGAACCAAACTGTTCAACTATCTACAAAGAGAGACTATGTGCCCAAACATGCTTCATGCCTCATGATCAATACATAGAGTGGCACAAACGAATTAAAGAAGAAAAAAGGAAAGTGAGATAGTGATATGGAAGTGAATAACATACTATGTTCGACCACATAAGGCCCTGTTTGACTCCCTTTAAACTAAAACTCTTTATTTCTCTCATACTCATTTTCAACCACATATTCACACAATAAAATATTTTGCACGTAAACCAAAACTTTTCCCCAAATTTTAACCACACATTCTCCAAAAGAAAAAAAAACAAAAACAAAAAAAACAAAAAATTCAAAATCACTATTCAAAACATCATTTTTCTCAAATTTCTCTTTACAGCTACTAACATTAGACTGGCTGAAAGAGGTAGTGACAAACTCCAGAGCTGTTTGTTAACTAGATTACAGTTGAAACTTGAAAGTGATGATTAGAAAAGATATAAGGCACTAAATACAAAAGTCTAAGGATGAAATAAAAGTAGCACTTCTCACATTAATGGATGCAGCATGTAGAGAAAGCACAGTGTCAGTGAATGATCGTAAAAAAGAGATGACTAAGAAGTAAGAACATGATTGATATGATTTCTCAAAGTAATTTCCAATTTCATTTTAAGTGCTCTTGCCAAAAAAATAATTAACTGCAATTAACTGGGTCAATAGTTGGTCAGATTTGGCTAAGGCCTTCTTAATTTTCTGATTAAATGATAAATTTATTGAAGTAATTTACTATCATAACAAAACTTAAAATTTCCAAGTAAAGAAACTAATTAATAGCAGTAATTAAATATATCCCAGAAGATAAAACGAACTAAGCAACACATAGACAAGCGTGTCATTGAAACTCTTTACCTCTGTTCTGTAACGGGTGTCCGCCGGTGGTAACTTTAAACTTGCCTTCCATTCTTGCGAACTGATGAAAAAGAAAAGAATAATAGTTAATAAGATTGTGTCAATTAAACAAGAAGAATCTCGAAGGAACTTTTCACAATGTTCATCTCAAAAAAGAACACTACATCATAATTTTGGTAAACTAAATAATCATAGTTCAAGGTTCAACCAAGTCCAAGTCGGCTCACAATTGTAAAGGCCATTTCCATTTCACTATTTTATTCTGACATTGTCCCTGCCTGATAGTTTTAGTTCCTTTTGCAATCTTGTGTGTTCTAGTATAAAATTGCAGAGGGAAAAGCAGGCTTGCAGTTACATCCTATTCCGTGGTTACTAAAAACAACTTCTATATTTAGGTCAAATGCTCAGATGTCAAAGTTATTTATTTATTCATCACTGATTTTCTTTCAATTGCAAAAAAATGGTTTTTAAGGTTAAAGCTTCCTTTAAGAATAAGAGAACATATATTCCTTGTGCACTTTTTTGTTTATCATTTACACTATGCTTGGAAATTTATAAATCATTTATAAATGGTCAAACTTCATTTCAACCACACATTTTAATGGACACACAAGTACCATGCACTAATCCTCAACGACTCAACTCTATCTTTTTATAAATCAAACCATTTATAAATTCTTCCCGAACGGAGGCTTAACTTTTTTTTTTTTTTTTAATTGATTTAATGGAAGTGCCATTTCAGGTCAAATTATTATCGCATACCTCTGTTGCATTATTTTAGTGTAATTGTGGAAATTATTATCCTGATGGAAAGTTTGACAGCTAAGCAACAATATAATCCATATAATAATTGTGTATGAATTAGGTAGCATTATTACTCTCAAAGTCTTAGTGTTTTGTTATTTGTGCTTGTTTTAGTAGCTAATATGTAGACATTGCTAAACTATATTTTCATAATCTTGAGCCATCTATATCGCAAAACGAGCATTTCAGATGAATGCAATTTGACATATCATGACCGATATGGAACAATACCCTCAATGATAGTTTGCAAGAAACTAAGTTGGAGTGT
>CAIGRQ010111979.1:0-12665 GCA_903798375.1 Fraxinus sp. D2006-0159 | reverse complement strand
TAATTATGCCATATTCCTTTCATAGTATTGCTAGAGGAGACCCAATCATGAAATTGACATGGCATTTTCTAAGCAAGCAAAAGAAAATATTTTTGTTGTCCTAAATCGGAAAGGGGATACTTTTTTTTTTTATATAGATTTGTTATTTCTAATCCTGTAGTCTTATTATTGTTAGCTTTTTTACATAACAAATTTAGTATTTAGAATTAAAAAAAAAAAAGGGAAAAAGGAAAGGACAAGAGAAACTGTTGTTTATTACAGTCATATTTGTATCATTTATCTTTATTTGTTTAGGGTACTTTAAGGATAAGCTTTAGTTGAAGGTTAAATTCTTTTTTAGGTTTAGATGCTTGTTCTTGTTTCTATGCTATCTCAAATGATAAAATTCGTCAATAAAAGGGGATCAANATTTGTTTAGGGTACTTTAAGGATAAGCTTTAGTTGAAGGTTAAATTCTTTTTTAGGTTTAGATGCTTGTTCTTGTTTCTATGCTATCTCAAATGATAAAATTCGTCAATAAAAGGGGATCAATTTTTGTAAATGAAGTGGAGATTTAAATGGTGTAATTTAAAGGAGGCATGAATATTCACTACTTGAAACAATTAAATGTTATGTTTGTCATTGTTCAATTGTGGAATTACAAAAATTATAACGATTATCGTACAACGCACGATCCACACTAGTCCTACATAATTAACAAGACTGCACACATGATCGACCAAATGCTATTAGCGCTATAAGGCAGTTTTTGGAGGGTACAAAAGAAGATTAAATGGTCGAGAACTATAAGCATTTTGATTACAATTGAAGAGAGGTGTTGCCGCATTCGAAGTAGTCTCATTCTTTTAAATGTGAGTGGTTAAGATTATATGGCATCAAATAGATATTATCAGTTTTCAAAGAAAAATTACCATTTTTTCTTGTTTACTTCTACTTGGCTTTTGAGTTTTGAAACTAACAACTGGTATTAGAGTCATATTTTTTTTTTTATTTAAATCAAAAACGAACTTTCTCATTAGTCAAGGTCTCCACTAACAGTGGACGAAGTACGATAAGGAATATGATCAAAGACAATTACCATCAAATTTCAAATTCAAAACACCAAACAAGACTAAAGACATGGGAAGGCACAAATTTAGCCTAAGAGATCAATTAAAAATTTGAATACACAACGATTGGCTTGCAATAGGCAAAATAATACTTCTGTTGTTTTTAAGGTTTCCAGAGGACGGTTGTCTCTGCAATCATGGAAGTCACAACATATGGATCCATGTTTGAAGCTGGTCGCCTGTCTTCAAAATAACCTTTGCCATCCCTCTCTGTTTCCCTGCCAACCCTAATCGAGGCTCCGCGATCTGCCATGCCCTATAAATTCATAAACGTTCGAAAGCACCGTAAGTATAAAGACGAGACTACGCAGAATTTGAACATGTTTTCCGCATTCTGTCTAATCTAATAATTACTAACTAAGCATGCACAAGCTTATTCAACACAAAACACATGCATCTCATAATAAAATATGACGTGATAAGAGTAATGCCACAAAAAAGAACATCATAAACGATCATATACCCCCTCCACTGCACTCAGTCGATCTCATGCAATGACTATTGAAAAGGAAAAAACCCGAAATTCCACAAAGAAGCATGCATTAAATTGAAACTAAATAAAGGTGTACCCATTTGAATGTTTTGACGTTAGCTGTTTCATGTTTTCCTGTGAGCCGACGCTCATTGCCTTCTCCATAAGCGGCTATGTGTTTGTCGTGACTCAATCCAAGCTTGTCGATGGCCTGCTTTATAACCTCATAACCTTCATCGCTTCTCATGGATTTTGTACTGTAATTTGTATGAGCACCGGCTCCATTCCAGTCACCCTGACATGGAAAAGATATAATATAATATAAGTTGAGGAGGTCATACTACGAGGCATAGTATTCGAGCCCCTAAAATTGTGCATGACATAAGATGGCTTATCTTTCTTAATCAATAGCCAATATAAAAAGGTCCGACCGGAATAGGCTTTGGATCCAAAGAGAGAACAATTCCAGCAATCTCTGTTATCCTCTGTCAATATAAAATCAAAGAACTCACATAAGGTGCATTCGAGCTCTAACCTAAGACAAAATTCGGGCAATTATGGATGTAAGAGTGCTCGACATTTGAACGGAATATGATAGAAATACCTCTAGAATGTAGCGAGCCACCCATAGCTGATCTCCTACAGAGATTCCCACTGCTGGATGATAAAATCAAGGGAGGAAGCTTAATTGAATCTGAAAATAAACAGACAGAAATAAGCAGAGGAAGCTGTAGAAATCAGACTGAAAATAAAAGACAGAGAAACGGGGTAAGCATCACACATCACCTATACATTGAACGAGAAAAAACTGGTCTTTTGTTCCAGTCCACCATAAGAAGGTTCAGAAGTATATTGAAGTAACAGACAAAAAACACTTACAAGGAGGTGGTTTCCTCTTCTAAAAGGATCAGGAAATGTTGCCCGAGGGCTAAACAAGCATCAAAGATAGATTAATACCCTCAATAAACTTTAAAATAAAAGAGGAAGGTGAAGAGAAAGCTTACCGTAATATGACTTCACTGTCTTCACCCGGTGCTTGACCCGTGCTAGATCCATCAAAGTTCCACGTCGGAAGCCTATTGGGGTCAGTAATTCGTCTGGTTCATAGCATAGTAAAATGTTAAATCATGAAGAATTATGACTCAAAGAGATAAAGTTTGGTGTGTGTGTGTTACCCTGGCCTTGCTCCTGAGATCCATTCCGGATCCCCCAATCCTATTCAAAAATCAAGAAAAACACAAACATGTGTCAACTTCCACCCATTCATTAAAATAACACGAAGAACAAAAGTAAAAATCTAAGAACGGTACAAACTGCAAGCATATTCTGTTACATGTCATGAACAAATATAAGAAATGTCTGATTTGATAGAAAGAACTAACCATATATATTCTGCAATGGATCTTTCTGTAGATTCCGATAGGTTCAAGTTAAGGAGATCATTCAACTGAGACATTTTTTTCTACTTCACAAAGAGGAATACAATAATACTCTTCTTGCACATTTGCGAGACAAGTGAAGACACAATTTGCGTTCCTTTTATAGGAATTTTGGCCTTGGAAACTATGAACAGACTTGCTTAATTTTATGCAGAAATAAGAAATTAATTAATGGCTTTAAAAAATACTATTGAGAAAGAATATTGAATAGAACAGATGGGTGTTGATAGTGAAAAATACTGCATTTAACCATGCTTAGGGCCTGTTTGGTACGAATTCTCCAATTCTACAGTAAATCAATTCTCATTTTTCAACCACACATTCTTTAATAAAATAATATTTTCCATCACATCAATAATATTTTCTTCTTTTTCAACCATACATTTCCCATCATATCACTATTCAAAATCAATTCTTCCTCCAAAAAATCCCTACCAAACAAGTTCTTAGTGTATGTATACATTCCACGTGGACTATCTCAATTCTTCAGTATTTTGTTTAATTAAAAAAAAATTAATAAAATTTTAAATCAATATCAATAATTAATTTTAATCACGCATTACAAATGACCTATAAGTTTCATTAACTTTTTAACCATATATTTTATCAACTTTAATCGAAATTTACTAAAAATTTGACTTTTAACAAAACTAAACAAAGACTTAACGTAAAATGAGTCAAGTTGAGTCAAGCTACTAAAACATTGGCCGAGCACATTCAAAAAATGTTGTGGGCCCAAAAAAAAAATTATTAACGTATTCATCAACGGTTATATTTCATATTTTTTTCTCAACCTTGTACAAAAAAACATTAGTCACGTATATTATTCTATCAAAATGACTTGTGCACTAATAAAAGAAGAGCCAAAAGAAAAGGAAAAAAAATGAATTGTATCCAGCAATAATGCCATTGTTTTAGTTAAGTTTCCTCGACTATGGCGAAAGCATCTTTTTTCTTAATTCGATGGTTACAAAGCGAACTTAGAAAAACATTGGCCAATTCTAAGTTCAAGGATTAGTTTGTTCATGTTCTCCGAAAACTACGAGAGGTGATCAACATATAATTCTTAATTCGTGTATCGTATGTAGTACAAATATAACGAATATCGGTACTAATGTAACAACATTAATATATTAGTTTAATCCCCCCAGCAACTCAATTTGGATAAAGATAAAACGTGTTGAAGATGAGAGAGACCCAAGCAAAAACTAACGCTAATGGGGAGTTGATATTTAAGGGCGTGCTCAATATGTAATGCTAAATAATAGAATAAAAGAAATGTTATTGTTGACCTTTTTTGCACAACATTTCACAAGAATATCATATTGAAGATGCGTACATTAGCAAAACCCAAGTATAATGTAACACAAAGCGAGAACGTCAACCTGAGTGATGCAAACATTGGAAAGGAGAGAAAATGTCCTAAAAACTTGAGAGCTCCTCGGCAGGTTCATTCTCGAAGGGTAAGATCAAGTTGAAAGGTGACGTAGGAAGCTAGATTAGCCAAAAACAGGTTATTGGTTCAAGAACGTACTGTTTTCTTACATTTTCAAGTTAAGGAGATAACGTCTTCTCAAACCATTGTTCAAGAAACAGGCATTACAAAACTGAACTTACCTTTATCATAGTCGTAGAAAAAGGCCATTCAGTGAGATCTAAGGAACTCAACAATAAAATTATCGAAAATTTAACTTCTCACCCAACAACATACTACAAGAGTCGTACCAAAGATGTGCACACTAGCAATAGTCAAGCATAAGATAATGGTTTGTTGGATATTCATTACGAGACACGATCAGATAATACAATTAAACTTCATGGAAATTCCCCACGACTACAAGAGCATCAAACTGAAACAGTGCAATATTCAGATCCCTGCTACACATTAAATACCAAATATGCGGCTCCAACAGCTAATTATGAGTAATTTGAGAGGAACTCATGCAGTGGAAAAAATTTAACCTGAAAGAGCAAGTAGCCAATGACAATAATAGAAAAGAATCACAAGGCACACGAGAACAAGCACGGCATATTCGACACTATATACACACAAATTTTCCCACTGTTTCACAAGAGAAACACAGCGATTACTAGGAGCTTCCATTTTTCGCTCTGCCTGGGTTGACAAAAAGAAAGTGATAAATAAATAGAACAATGGCAACTACAGGATTTTGAAGGAAGAATTCAGAGAATATTGTGGAAAGTGGAAACTTGCATTAATAAAGAAAATGCTAAGCCGTGATCATTTAAAGACTAGTAAATGAGCTATTTATATTTAGTGCCAGGTTGAGGGGAAAAAAAATACACATTTAAAGCAACAGCAGTGCTTTCCATCATCCACCAACCGGGAAGGGACCCGCTAAATTTTCTCCCATTAGTTGTTTTCACTAAAACAGAAGGAATTTTGGCAGAAGTCCCCGTGAAACTTTCTAACAAGAGCCCACATGAAATATCAAAACCAGAAAGTCAGTTCCTTGACTAGGAACAAAGAATAAAAAGTATGCAGAGAGGGGAAGGAGCAACTGTTGACACTCATCTCCTGCAATTAATTCTTGGATATAATATCCGCCGATGTAAATTTGTACACACACTCAATCATAAGCCTTCTCCCAATCATCCACTACATCATCAGACAGCTCAAATTTACATTGGCAATATATATTATATCCAAGAACACACTCAATTATAAGCCTTCTCCCAATCATCCACTACATCATCAGACAGCTCAATGCTAGTCCCTTCTTGTGGGGCTGGCAAATTCAAACCACTACATTCTGGCTTAGTGCCTGATACAGAACTATTTTCATGCTGGTTCAGAAGATCCTCTTTTTTAACAGAAGCAGCTGATAATTTCAAGGTGCTTTCAGATTCCAGAGCGCTCCACCTGTTGGCGGCTAATGCTTCAATTGGAGCTTCCTTCCCCTTCAAGTCAGAATTAGCAGCATTTCCTGCCCACTCCTCAGCATCCCACAGCCCATCCTTCCAGTCAGGATCCTGCACCACCGCTTTCTTCCATGGATTCCGTTTCAGGACTGCCATACCACTTCTATCTTTGGATGCTCCAGAAGATCCCCAAGCATTAGCACCTGAAGTTGTCGCTGACGCACCACCAATTTGAGGAACTACAACAGCTCCATGATACACAGATCCCTGATCTAATCTCCTCATAGCAGTTGCTGCCCGAGCCGGATCACTGAAGACAGCCAACGCATTCTTATCATTCAACCAGGCTAGTTCACATTCCCCACCAAACCTTAGAACCAAAGCACTGATATCTGAATCCCTAGGCATATCGAACAGAGCAACAACAAGACTGGGATCCATGTCGACCAGAGGTTCAAAAACTGGTGGTTGCAACATGCTACTAGGATTAGAACATTTTACTCCAAGAACACGAGCTGGGGCTTTGGACTTGGGTGTAACATGAACAACAATAAATCTTTTTGGCTCCCAACCAGCAGCATTCACAGAAAGCTTCCACCTTTCCGCTATCAGCCTTACTGCATCTCTCTTTTCTTTCGACATTGAGCAGAAAACATGAACTTTAAGGGCATTGACTCCACCTCTACCCCTGCCAAGGACCAGATATTTGCATCTCTCTTCCACAGACAACACCCACTTAGGGTCACGTCTGAGAAGGTCTGACAGCACTTCAGACACTGACATATTCTCTCCAAAGTGAAATGCGTCCAAGTTTGTTGACGTAGATCCGAAAGCATATGCAAGAATCTTTTTACGCTCCGTCTTTGCACATTCATCATCACACATGAGCTTCCTCTGAGAAAGAGAAATTCTCTTGCCATTACCTTCCACTGGTTGTAGAGGTACGGGCAACTTTTGGATTATAGAGGCTTCAAGAACATTATCAGCATTGTACCCTCCATTGCTACCTCCAGCAGAACAAGGAACAGTAGCACTTATTCGGACACAAGAACAAGTGATTGTGACAGAGAACTCACATCTTACATCAGGACATGGAGTGGAAGGATGACAAAGGGCAGTACATGTATGCCTGCAATCTCTCCTTGGAGCACCACATGTCTGCCCACAAGAAGTTTTCACAACAGTAGTTGATCCAGCAGAAGAATCACAGGGCAATGGGTGACAAGTTTTACAGCATGCATGCAAGCCACATTCCCTTGTCTTGCCACAAAGCTTGTTGCATCTAATATCCTTAGACCCACAAGGAATGTTCCTGAGGATGACGTGCCCACCAACACACTCCTTTGCAATAGGAACTGAGCACGGTGGGCACTCCCCAAAATGGCAGCTATGAGAAGATGGATGACCACAAGGCTGAGGAACTGAGCAAGGGTATTGACATGAAGGTGGAGGAGTACCACAAGGTAGTGGAGGAGGAATTGTGGTTCTACGACAAGCACAAGTCAAGTCAGTGAAAATCGTCTCCAGACAGGGAGGACAATGACCACTGTGACACAATGTCATGCAAGAATGCTGTCCACATCTTAGCTTCTTTTCACATGGCATCGAGCACAAATGTGGATCCCAATCACCAGAGGGACTACTATTAGAATTAGAAAGAGGGCAGCACCGCTCATTGCACCGATGCCTACCACAATTCTTTTTCCGACCACAAGGTTTATCACAAGTAAATATCTCATTCCCTGTGACAGCTTTATAGCACTGAACAGTTTGAGTGGATGACCCACAGCGACATTTTTGGCTGATGAGCACAGGACATGGTGGACAAACACTAGAATGACAGACATCCTGACAGCTATGCAGCCCACAAGGGAGGATCTTGCCACAGATCTGTGGACAAGTTGGAATCATATCCAAACAACTCTGCCTACCCTCCTTTAAGCTTGTCTTACCACAGCAGCATGTCTTAATCTTGCTTGGCAATAATTCACATTCCCCACATGGGCCCGGGTGGCAGATTTCAGGGCAGACATGATTTCCACAGTCAAGCATCTTCTCGCAAATTGAACAGCACGAGAAAACCCCATCTTCCACCTTGAGTTCTCCCTTCACACCCATATCTCCACAGAGAACAACTTCAATCTTCTTCTTGCAGAAACAAGCAGCATTAATCCTTACATGGCAGGGATCGCAGGGACCCACATGGCAGACCCTTTCACAATGATGCCGTCCACATTCAAGAAGCTTATCACACATCTGCCCACAAGTGAGAACAGACTTCCGATCAGAGCATCTCGTAGTAATAACTTTCTTTTCACAAGGGCACCTATGTGGAGGAGCAAAAGCCTTACAAGGGGGACAAGGACCTGGATGGCATTGCAAAACACAAACATGAGGACAAATATCATCTTTATTCGTACCGCTGCCAGGAACTTCTTTCTCCAATGGTTTTCCACAAGGCTCTCCACAAGAATGAGGTGTCAAATACAAATCTGAAGGGGGATCAGGTCTCTTCCCACAAAAGCAGACATACCGAATCTCCTTAGATGACATGATCTGCACATATTGACATCCGGGGCAACGCCAATTAAAACCCCGATCCTTTTCAGCTGATAAATCAGTAGAAGTGGGAGCCCTGGCCCATTTCTTAATGCAATTCAGGTGAAAAATCGAGTAACAGCTGGAGCAGGACCAGATAGGTGCAGATCTCCAAACCATATCATAACATATCATACATTCAACTGATCCCTTTAAGAGCTTCTCCTGAATTTCCTGCACAAGCTGGGGCATGTTCAACTTATTTGATATCTTCTCATTCTGTTCCTGATTGTCCTTTTCCCTCCCTCTCTCCCTACCCCTCTCTCTCCTCTGATTCACATACTGACTAGGGTTTCCCCTTGACCCCACATGAACCCTGTTCCGATTTGGAATTACAGGTCGAACCAACCTATGAATAGACTCTTCAACATTACTATTCCCATTAGCATTCCCACTTATACTCGAACTATTGACACTATCTGCTGGGATTAAGACCGCAGAGGGAGTGGCGGCAGCAGAACTGCGTGGGACCCACTCGCGACGGGTACCATGAGAACCATTGTTTCTAGGTCTGTTATTATTATTCTCCCTCCGGTGGTTTTGCACTGAAGAGCTCATATTCCGGTATGTGATACTCCGGAAATTCCTTTACTCCAGCAGCGTAGTAACAGATGATTCCAGTAAATGAAACCCTAGCTTCAATCTGTACTAGTAATAAAATCCAATGCAAAGCAGTCAGATAACCATAAAAAATTCAAACCAATGTCAAAGACTCTAAATACAAACTAACCTAATAAGCCCTGAGATTGAGATTCAAACCCTAATTTTCATTTCCAATGATACACACTACTCATTTCTCGAAATATAAGCTCAACACCTTTGATATACCAAAATCCCTACTTCTAAACTAAAACAAGAAACATAAATATTAGATATCCACCAACCTAATAGTCCCCAAGATTGATATTGAAACCCTAATTTTCATTTCTAACGATGCACACCATTCATTTCTCCAAATTTAAGCTCAATACAAATACCCCCGACTATCCGCATATATACCCCCATCTTAACTTCTGAACTAAAACAAGAAGCATAAATGCAATAGAATCGATCCATACCTGAAACAGAAAAAAACCAAAACAGAATACAAAATTATGTTTCCTTCTTCCTTCCTCCGGCGGATCTATATAAAAGTTTATTTAATTAAACGTGCCTTTTGTATATAATTTCCTTTATGAATTGTTGGGAAAACTTGATTTTTCCCCTTTCTTCTTGATAGAGAGAAGATCTGATTGGAAACGTTTAGAGTATGGGGCAGCTGTGTATATATTAGTCGGTTTGTGCTTGTTCTCATGTGTAGCGTGAATGGAATGGAATTTAATCCGAATTCAAAAAAATTAATGGAAAATACATTCAGCGTTTTGATCCATAATCCGATTAAAATTCGAATTTTTTATCTCCTGTGTGAGTCCGAATAACGACTATATTTTTTATTCTCATTCTTTAATAATTTGGCTCAAACAGAGGCTAAATCAATAAAATATGAATATAGATCAATCCGATCCAATTTGTTATAATTAATTGAATATATACGCTAACATAACCTCAAACATAATACAGCCCATGCATTGCATGGCCAAAGACTAGTAATTGTTAGTAAGTGACTTTAATAAAGAATGATGAGAGCATTTTCTTAGAAGGTGCCTGAAGCTTACACCTTGAGGCATTGCTTACTTGAGGTATTCATTATGAAATGGTTGTTGACTAGAATTTAATTCTTTGTCAAGGTGAAAATTATTTTGCTTTTTGATGGCGGTGAAGACGAATGGATTTGTCGAAGTTAGTTTGTCGGAGGAATTGATTAAGCTGCTGTTAACTTTGGCTTCAGAATGGAGAGATGTGATTGATTTAAGTAATTTGAAGGTGATTCATTTGAGTGGTGCAATGACTAACGAAATTTATCAAATGAGCTGGCCAACAAAAATGGAAAATTTCCCGAGGTCATGTGCAAAGGAAAGAGGGTTACAGAGGATAATGGGAAAGGAGAAACGAAAGTTTAGTGACTTCGTTGCAACCATGTGATCGAGTTGAAGACTTATATTGCATTTGTCAAAATCTATTTTATGTAATCTTCTTTGAACATGTAGTACATTATATATGTTGTAAGACTTGGATGTAAGACTTTTATGTAATCGCTTTGTTATTACCTTATGATATTCTCTTGAGACGTATATTTTATCATGCTGGTAAACATTTTACTGAATTCATATATATTCATTTTTTATTAAGCATGAGGAATGGTAAAATTGTAATGCTAATATGTCACTACAACTTAGGACATCAATTCCATTAAAGAGCATAACAACAAATCGATTCACATAGAAGATTGACATTCAAAATATCTACCGTAAAAGTTCCTTACAATCCCCTTCAAAAGCATAACAAAAAATTGATCCATTGCTTGTTCCACAAAAGATACCATAACGTCACTTTACTTTCCACAACAAAAAAATAAAAATAAAAATTACATGAATACAAATTGCTGGTTCACACACCCTTAACGGTGCCAAAAGGCCCGGCCTTCTGCTGCTCACCTAACACCAGCGCGTCTTTCTGTGCATTATCTTTCCTTTGTTCAGCCAACTGAAGCTTCTTAATCAATTCCCATACTTGTTTTTTCAACTCTGCATTCTTATTCGAAGCAGCTATAAACTCCAATTTTAACATGTTAATGTGTTCTGATGACTCGCATGATGAGGAAGCGACCTAATAAACACAAAGTTAGTAAAAATAATGACTAGTCCATTACATGATCAGTTATTATTCAATTTTGGGCAAAAGGAAATATTCAATGTCTAATTCCCGGGTTACAAAACAATGACTAAGAGACTAGCACCAAATTTGGTATCAGAGCGTTCGCTTCTGAATTGCCAAATCACCATATATAATTTACAATATGCTCTGGTCCTAAACTGAGCAGCTAAACTTTTGTATTAAACTACAGCAAGCAAACTTTCAATGTGAACAACACCTTTGCAGACTATAGTAAATTAAACCCTTCAACACCGAAAAAGCAAAAATTTGGAAATGCAAAGGGCAGCATGGTCTAATCGATTGAATAAACTAAAAACAAGTTCAAGTCATGGAATCACAGTCTTCTGAATAAAATTAGCAACTTCCGACTAAAATTTGATAATAAATATGTGATTACCACAGAAACCAAGGAAAATCTGTAAGCCTTATCCCAAGATGATCAAGTTCTATGCCAAAACATCATAAGAAACCAAAACTTGCACGATTCTGATTGGCTTATTAGTAAATAGAAACGCCATCTACATTCTAGGATAAAGATAATTCCATTGCCCAACATCAATAGATGTCTATTGCTGAACATGGTAAACAACAAAATCTATTGCAGATATATTATTCAATTCAAATAAAAATATGTAGTAAAGGGAAAACATTAATATTGCAACTAGAAACTGAAAGCACCAGCAAAGCTTACATCAACAGATGGCAGTTGAAGTCACACAAGAAATGCAAACTTCATATGATAGTAGAAAGGAAACCTGAAAGTTGAAGTCATATCGGCTAACTCCACCAGATGAGTAACTAATCTAAATTTATGTCATTAGTGATATAAAACATATAATAATGTTGAATAACTCGAGCAAAGGGGAGAATCTAGAACTTCATTACTACATTTACCTCAATTTCTGTAACGTGGTTGTGTAACATAGACTGAGACATATTCATACAATCTAGCAATCTGGTAGCTAACCCAAAAAAACCCGACACAAATGCAATCTTGTAACACCATAAATATATCATTTGTATCTTACTTTCCCATAAATACCCCAAAAATCTTGCAATGAAGTCATAGATTCGAAATCCATTGCACAGATGGTTTTTTGAAAGTATATAAATCGAGAAAGGGTGGGCTCTTTACCTCCGTTTGCTGTCTCCATGTGTGCAAATCGTCAGCCCCTTTCAGATGGGCTGCTGTGCACAGGTAGGGGCCGGCGGTGGAGTCAAGTTTTGCAATCGCAATAGGGTTGGGCGATTAGGGTTCGCGATTTGGGCATTGAGAATTAGGGTGTAATGGTTGAGCTACCGCAACCAAAACCAACCAAAATCATTGCAATGAACTCCCACGGAAAAGATAATCAGCTGGGATTTAATAACCCAACTGGTGATTATATTGATTGAACCAAAAGTAATTAC
>CAIGRQ010111972.1:0-14670 GCA_903798375.1 Fraxinus sp. D2006-0159 | reverse complement strand
ATAGGAAGAAGGGATGTTCGGTTTCTCCTAATTCAATATGGATTTATCAACTAAAATCAAATGATTGCTGCATGAGGCAGGGATTTCCAATTCTCCTACTTCAATAGCACTTGCAGCACTTAGGTTTACCAACAACTAACGTCTAAAAAGGCAGAAATGCGTACTGAGGTGTTTTTCCTTTGTGAGGCCTCGAGACAGATTGAGGTGTAAGCCTCACAACAAACCAAAAATTTATTAAATTAAACAAAAATAAACATATAATAAACTATAAACAAAAAATAAATGAAGTCAAAGAGAGAGAGAGAGAGAGAGGAGACCAAATGCAGGAAAAAAAGGGAAAATATAATAAATAGCTGTTGGAGTTCTACTACCGCTGGTTGCCTCCTTGCAATCTTGTGAAAGAAGCTTATTGTGTCTTGGGAGAGTGATGAGGCATGGGGTAGGGTAGTATTGTTTAGTCAAAAGATTGATGGGCCCAATTTTTTGTTTTTTGTTTTATTATTGTTATTTGAGAACAAGATGAGCCTAATTGAAAAGGCTATTTCAACTAAAAGTCACGTATAAGCTTAGAAAAAGGGAATAAAATAAAAAAAAGATTCAAATATCATAGCAAACCTGAGGCGCACACCCCACGTGCCTTGAGGCACTGAAGGTGTGCCTCACTTTGAGGCGTGCCCTTTTCATACCATGACTACCGATGATCTTCAACTAAATTTGATAATTGCTATGGGAGGGATTTAGGTATTGTGAGACGTATCAAATTATCTCAACTAGCCTAGAGAGAGAGCACAAGATGGACATGATCGTATTACTAACTATTTACATTAAAAACAATAAATAGAATAAGAATCTTACAGTTGAAAAATAAAAATATGAACAAATAATAACTTTCCTAAAACTAAAAATAAGCTTGTAACTTTCCTTCCCCCTTGGAAACGCCTTTGTCCTCAAGGGTGGACTTTTATGAAACCATTCGTCTTTTCCTCCATTTCCAATTTATAATTAATGTAATTCTCTGAACTTCTCGAGTCTTGAAAATACTCCATTGAATTAAATATATTTTCCATTTCTAATATTGGCACTTTATTAATGGAGGACTTGTTGGAATTTCCAAGTTGCAGTTCATGATACTTTGGCCCAGGTTTCGCTCAAAATAAGCAGCTCTTTTGTGGTCAAAATTTTCCTTTATTTCTGGCATTTTTATTTTGTCTTACTGTCCCGTTTTTCTTGTCAAACGGAGGATCAAAAGTGGCCACCACACTGAATTTAATTGGAGAAGATTTTTGACCATCTAACTGCATCATTTCTTTAATCCCCATCCTTGAGGCTTGTCTTGATTCGAAAATTTTCCTATTTGTCCCATAAGTTCAAAGAATATATGTCAAAGAAGCGTCCCAATTAGGAGAGAAAAATGCCCCCTCTGGATTTAATTGGAGAAGATGTT
This sequence comes from Fraxinus sp. D2006-0159, assembly GCA_903798375.1. NCBI lineage: Eukaryota > Viridiplantae > Streptophyta > Magnoliopsida > Lamiales > Oleaceae > Fraxinus > Fraxinus sp. D2006-0159. The sequence continues at coordinate 13,226 of CAIGRQ010111972.1, read as the reverse complement.
TGACCTTCTGTGTCATTTCCTTAACCTTCACCCTTGATGCTTGTCTTGAGTCACAAGTTTTCGTATTTGTCCCACAAGTTCAAAGAATATATTTCAAAGAAACAGCCCAATTAGGAGAAATATAACGCCTCAAGCATCTTCTTCAATATATTGGTATATGATGCTTATATCCTGCATTCCTCTGAAATCCACCTTGTATTGGCTAGAATGCATCTACATAAATTCTTATTGTTCTTCAAAGTGCCAATGCCTTTAATTTTAAGTGAAAAGAATTTGTGTAATGGTTCAAAAAGCAAAAACTTAAAACAATTTCCTCCATAGATCTCTAGCAAATATGTGGTGCAAGAAAATATGTGTTAATTCATTCCACATCAAGGGAAAAGGGCCTTGACAGATATGGCATCCCTAGTGTAAGAGGGCTATAGCTTACTTTCACTTCTATACCCTTGTAAGGGGGCAGTACGTTCTCATTTACTGTCTTCTGTATTTTTCTACTTTGGAGGTCAGGCTTCCGTCACCCTCCCATGTATTCAAGCAAGTTCTATATATATATATATAATGGTTGGGGAATCCTAACCCCCATCATCCTCCTTTGGTGGAGCCTAAAAACACACTAAGGATGAGTTGATGATTTGCCAAAAAGAAAACAGGGAAAAGGGCCTTGTGGGTCAACATCTTTAAAAGAGCATATGGCCTTGTAATTTTTAATGGACCAAATCTCATGTTGAAAGTCTTCACCTTGAAGGCCTTGGTACTTCAAAATTAAAAACTCAAAAGGAACAGAGATTGAACTCAGGATTGTACAATATTGAATAATAAAAATGTATTGACATGAATATGTACCTTAGATGACAAGACTCCACCCTGTGGTCAGAAATGTTGGGAGGTCAAATTAGATGGAACAAATTAATCATGACTATAAGATCCTTTACCTGAGTTTTTGGATAAAATGAATGAGCCAACTGAGTGTTTCGCTGTCAAAATAACAAGAATACAGATCAGAAAGCACTGTGAAGAGGGGGAAGATGGTCCAAGGTAACTGAACAAAAATTATGCCTCATCGTCTCCTCCTGAAGATGCACAAGGGAGTCATTTCCTACTTTGATATGCAATGATAGAGATGTGAAGGATACAAGTCGATGATGAACCTCTGCAGGCTAGTGTAAGTAGCGTTTGAGGCAATTCTAGTTTCACATCCATTTGGTGATGGATCATATATGCTTTTGATCGTATAAAATATTAAATAAAATTAACTTCTAACCCCCTAATATGGTATGTTCTTAGTCAAAAAATCCCATAAAGCAAAGCACCATGGGCTTCAAATACAGAATGTCTTGCAATAAAGGGGACACTTATTTGCCCATCAAATACCCTAGCAAACTTTTAACCATTTCCCATTACATCAAATAATCCTGCCAATCCTCATTTGCACTTTCTCAAGAAAGCTCCTGTCACTTGTTGAATCAAGTCTCTCTTGAACAGAGATCAAGGTGCGAAAGAGCGCCAGAAAGCAAATCTGAATTAAAAAATCATTGAAATAGTGTTACATAATTATCTTGCCTCAGCAAGATCTGAATATCTTGAAGTACCTGTTTTGTTGACCGCCCAGTCAAACTTCTGCCATGTCTCACATTTATTTTTCTAAGTTCATTTTCATGTCTTTTTGGTTTCTTGAACTGAATGACAAATTACTCGTACCTTTCACTTTGTACCTTTCTTTTAAAGGCATTGCTTGATTTTCTCTATTTCTATCTCAGTGTTATATATTCCATTCTCTTCTATATTATTTTTGGTATCCTAAATGTAAATGTAGTTTTTCCATCTGGTATGGTGCTTTTGCTTATATAGTCATTTTGGATTTGCATAAGAATTTGCCTTCAATCGCAACTAAGTCGGTTGTTATGATGACCAGCAAACACTTTACTGCTGGCTATTCGACGCTTGTTCCTTTTCATTTTTCTGATTTGACATATATCAGTAAATTCAGAAGGTCAACATAATATAATGTAGCATGAGCTAATTTAATAGGATTTGAATCTTGGTTTAACTATGGGGGAATTGGTGATGATTCTTGATAGCGCAAAGTTGAAAAAGAAGATCCAGACAAGTATGAGACTGTTAAACTGAGTAGAATTGAGTTGTACAATTAAGTAAATGCACATGATATGTGCCTTTTTCTTTGATCCATTATTTGCAATATGAATTTTATTCAGCCTAGAATTTCTATTACTTTTGAGTTTTGATATTTCAACACAATTTTTTTTTTTATGTAGAGGAATTTTTATAGCTGCTAATTAGTTGGGTTGTATTAGAGCTGATGTTGCTATCTTGTGGGTAGGTTATGGTATCTGCCAAGGAAGAGCCTAATGCTCCTCTTCCTCCTGCAGTAGATGGTCTCCTCAGGGTTCACAAACGTGTTGTGGACGGGCTGGATAGTGATTCTTCTCTTGCTCCACCAGGTGCAGGAGGAAAAGTTTCAACAAGGTTGCTCGTTCCAGCTGCCCAAGCAGGAAGTTTGATTGGAAGACAAGGCACAACAGTTAAATCCATTCAGGAAGAGTCCAATTGTGTTGTTAGAGTTCTTGGATCAGGTTTTTCTCTTTGCATTGTTTTACCTGTACGAAAATCTGGTGCTTGAATTACAGTTGTATAGCTGGCACTGGCATTACTTCTCTTGCTGAGTTTATCTATTTCCTTTTATCTCTGTATGTCCAAGTGAGTTCATTCGCAATAAGTTGCTTTCTTATTGATTTACTTCACTGGTTTGCATAATTCTGTATGTGAGTCTTAACTTATTTCATCTTTTGTGGAACTGGTAACATCCCTGTAAATTTGGAAAGAAGCAGATCGGAGTGTAAGTTTGTTGGGGAGCCCCTACTTACTTGGTTCTCTTTGCATTGCAGAAGACTTACCTGGTTTTGCTCTTCAAGACGATAGGATTGTAGAGGTTCTAGGGGAGCCTGCAGGCATACATAAGGCAATTGAATTAATTGCTACACATCTGAGAAAATTTTTAGTAGATCGCAGCATAATTTCTATAATTGAAATGCAGGTTAGTGTGCCTTCCATTATAAAATCCTATTCAGGACAAATCATCAGAGGAATATATTAATTGGACCTAACTGAATTCTATTCTTGTTAGATGCAAATGCCTAATTCCGAGATAGAACACATGCCTCCTGCCCAATCTTGGGGACCGCCACCTCAAGCTTTTGCTCCAAGTGCACCTGGAGGTCCTGGATATGGAGCTAATCCTCGTTTTGCCCCACCTCCCAGGCAGTTTGATAATTATTATCCACCTGCTGACATGCCTCCATCAGAAAAACAATCCCATCACGGTATATCTGCCTATGGAAGGGAAGGGCCAATGCCAGTGCATTCATCAAACCAGTCTGCACCATCAGTAATTACTCAGGTAGTTACTGTCCTGATTTTGGTTTATTGACATCTGTTAGGAGAAGTATGTAGTCTCCTGAGCCTTCCTCTTTGTTTTTTGTTTTTTTTTTTGGGTTAAATTTAGTCAAACCAGCAAACAGACAGAATATTATGTGATAATGCTGTTATCAAAGTTTCAGTAAGAAAAAGGATTTATATGCTGTGAGCTCCATCCAGAATTTTATAGCCTTTTCCAGTGGTGCAAAATTATCTCCAGTTTTGTGTTTGATGGAACTTTGTACTCATTAATTGATCCCTTATCAAGACATGATTAAGTCATAAAAAGATTGCTATACCCTATTTTATGGGAAAAGTTTGTAGTTTCAGTCTAGCTAATTGTGTTTTCAGTTGGCTTGCACAATGAAAAGGAAGAACTTATTAATGGACTAAGACATTGCAAGCCCATAAAGACAAATGATCAAATGATGCAACTAAATAAGCAAAATGAAAATGGAGAAGACCAAAAACAAAATCCGAGCACATATTCTGTTGTGATTTCGATGAATGATTGGAAGTGGTGATTTTGCAGGTCACACAGCAAATGCAAATTCCGCTCTCTTATGCTGATGCTGTAATTGGCACACAAGGTTCAACAATAAGCTATGTTCGGAGGGTTAGTGGTGCTACTGTTACCATACAGGAAACGAGGGGAGTTCCTGGGGAGATGACGGTTGAGATTAGTGGAACTGCTTCTCAAACTCAAACTGCTCAGCAATTGATCCAGGCAATCTTAATAACCCTGACTTTCGGATTGCTTATCCAAAGCTGCACATCTTTTTCTCACATTTCTATTATGCTTATGCCCCCGAAAATTTTGTTATGCACGTGAATTTCCAATCTGGTATATTTTCCACTCTTTGGCATGTGTGCCAAAGATGTTGGGCCATTGAAAACCGATTAATGTCACAAAGTGATGTTTCAGTTACACCTATATCCATGACGTAGCAGTTTTTGCTCCTTTTGCTGTGCTGCCATGTCAATGAGTCAGTGCTTTATTACTTTGCATGGTCAAAATTCTATGGACTAATTTAATGATCAAATAATTGTCTTGCAGAATTTCATAGCAGATGCTGCTGCTCCACCGCAGACCCAAAATGTTCAATCGACCGATCCAGGCTATAACTCTTACGCAGCCCACGGTTCAGTATACTCATCTCCCCCTTCCAATCCTAACCTTGCTGGGCAAACCGGGCGATATGGTTCAGTCTATGGTGGCAATTATGGTTATTAAGTTGGGTGATTAATTTAATGTGAGGCTATGAAAATCAGTTCTGAATGGATTGATGGACGAGCCGAGTGATCCTTGTATGATGTTTGCAGTATTATACTTTTCCTTTCAGGGAACCCGTAAACAAAACATTAATACATCTTGCAGAAGTTAGAATTGATTTGATACAGAGCCAATTGGATACTGTTTTTTCACATTATGAGGTTTTCTGTCAGTAGTAGAAACTATTCTCCATGCACCTCAACTTGTTAATCTTTGCTGTATTAGATCGGATTAGACGATACAAATCTGCATTGTTATTTGTACTTTTTGCGACTGTCCAATTTACTGCTAGTGTTTTTAGCCATAACTTTATTTACGAAGGTGGAGCAAAACACACCAACCGATGTACATTACACAATAACCGAACGCCAATCAATCCGCTCTTCAAAGGACATTATATCAAACCAGTGGTGCGGACATTGTGACGCAGATTGCATTGAAATTTCAAGATTGCTCCTAATTTTCGCACTTAAGTTATTCTCTAAGCAGATTAACTGTTCATGAGTCAAAATGAGTTTAATAAATGACAGATATTAAGCCCCTGTTTGGTTTGGTTAAAATCTAATTTTAGTAGATTTAGATAAAATATGATGAAATTTGAAAAGTTGAAAAAAGTTGTGAACGCGTTTGAATGAAAGATACTGAGCCCCTTTTGGTTTGGTTAAAAATTTGATTTTTAGTAGATCTTGAAAAAAATTGTGGGTTCCATGAATTTTGTAGCTGAATTACTCTGCAATTTTCTTCTCGATTCCTTGTTCTATATTTTGTGCATCCCCTCATCGCCGAAGAAATAGGAAATAGTAATAATGAATAAAAACGAAAAAAAGAATAGTCTCCAGAAAAAAATAAAAAAATCTAGGAATTATTGTGGGAAAAGGAAAACCATGAAGATTAACAATCCATTATTGCATTATCAAGCCAAATACAGTATGCAACTTATCATAAGTTTAACGGCATATGTCATGGATAAGAATTACTCTACTGACTTGCAACCTCAACTAACGTGAAATCTGTATATAATAAATAGATCTAAGAAAATCTCTGCACAGACGAAGGGATTACTCTACCTTTATTACACAGAATATATTGCCAGAATGAGGACTCATATGGGTGCTGCACATGTTGTTCTGAAATGGCCTGTCTGATTGCAACGACTACAATGTACAACTCTCTTCACACGACCATGATCTTCTGCTCTAACTCGCTTCTTCCTTGGTCGGCCGGGTGGACGCAGAGATTTAGGTGGATTAACAACAATCTTGGCAGCTTTGCTAGCATTTGGATCTCCATCAGCTAACTCCTTCCATAATGTTTTATCTGGAATCGGGTGTATGGTTTGTGAGTATGTCTTTCGATATGTAGCAACAGTAAAACAGCTCTCAGTGAATCGATGGACATTCTGCCTGCACGAAAGTAGAGCTGCCACTGCATGTGCACAGGGTAAACCGTACAACTGCCATCCCCGACAGAGACAGCAGCGATTTCGGATATCAACAATGTTCGTCCCCTCATGAGATATTACCTCAAATTCAGCTTCATTGGCACGAAGAACCTGGTAGGTACGTGCGCGCTCAAGAGCCTCCGTGACACGCCTCTCAGCAGTAGGCACAAGAATAGATGTCCACTGTATGCTAGTCTCACGACGTTCATTGAACCAAGTCATGAGCTGCCTTCTAATGCATTCCATCATCTGAATTATTGGAAGACCGGAGGCTTCTAAAATCCATGCGTTCAGAGATTCTACTATGTTGGCTGTCAAATGTCCAAACCTTGTCCCCTCAAAATAGGCAGTAGCCCATAAACGAGGGGGGATTCGCCTAATCCAGTATGCAGCATCTTGAGATATCTCTTCAATCTCCATGACTTTTGCTTCAAAATCCATGACAGTAAGAGCATGGGCAGCATCCCACAAAAGGTTGACGAGCATTGTATTGTTGAATTCCTTACGAAAGCTTTCACTCAAATGACGCATGCAAAAGCCATGAAAAGCAGTGGGAAAATTTGCTTCAACACCATCTACGATGCCCTTCTGCCTGTCCGACAGAATTGTAAGCCTTGGCATGTTCTCTGTATTGACCTCAAGCAGGTTACGAAGTTCAGAGAGAAACCACATCCAGTTGTCGTCATTCTCCTCATCGACAACACCAAAGGCCAAAGGAAACAGGCCACCATCCCCATCAAATCCAGTAGCAAGAAGTAAAGTTCCAAGATATTTGCTCTTCAAAAATGTCCTATCAAGCCCAAGTAGTGGACGACAAGCATTCAGAAAACCATAGATGGATGCCTGGAATGAAATAAAAAGACGCTGGAAGCAGTTGTCATTCGGATTACCATAAACAGAGGCAATACTTCCTGGGTTTGTCCGTTTTACTTGCTCACAGTATTGTGGGAGGAGACGATAATCTTCTTCGAAGGATCCCCGCATAGCAGCCATAATACGTTCCTTTCCCCGCCAGGCTTGCTTGTATGACAAAGCAATACCATGAACTCGATGAATTTCCTCCAAGATCTCTTTAGGCTTGCAATTGGGGTTTTCAAGAAGCCGTTGCTCTACTGAATTGGCAACCCACTGAACCGAGGCTTGCTGATGGCCAAGATGAGCGATTCCACCACATGTATGGTTGTCATTGATGGTCCTGATTGTGAAAGTGGGCATACCGGGAAGCTTCGCAGCGTGAATGCGCCAGGGGCATCCCTCATTCGCACATTTAGCAGTAAAGCGAGTTTTATCCGATTTTATGGTTTGCATTTCAAAGTGAAGGGCAATAGCAGTGTCCCTCAAAGCCCTTCGACAGGCTTTGACATCAGGAAATTCTTGTCCCACATGAAGCTCGTAATTAGGGTTCACAGCAAGAGTACGTGCCTGAAGAACATGATTGGGTGTAACTACTAGAGGACCCTGCTGAACACTCATATCATGCATCGATTCAATACCCAAGTCCTGCTGGATAACAGCTAATTCCATATTCTCATCAAGTTCCTGGTCCCCAGATACAACCAATTCATTGTGTTCGGACATATCTAACTCATTGCTCTCTGTAGGTAAAGGCGCATCATGGACATCATCTTCAGGCTTCTGCTCCAACATTACCCCACTCTCGTGTTCATATTCATGATCATCATTGCCCTCACTATCATGGCTCTGCCCCAAACCTGCTTCATGGTCATGAGTTTGGCCCACCTCCAAGCCATGGTTTTGAGCAATAGCCACATTATGATTATGGCTAATCTGGTTCTGACTAAGAGATACACTGTGATTCTGTCCAAACATCAAGTCGTGGTTCACCATTTTCCTCTCAAGCTTGAAATAATTACCTTCATCCACAATGTCATACTATTAAAGCATTAGGAAACAATCATAAATTTATAGTAAAAATCATCAAAGACATAACATATTATGTTAAACATTTTAAGTTAACACGGATATTTCCTTTGCGATTCCAATCAATAAACTTCAATAAACGGCAAACAATGCATTAGTTGAAACAAATAACATCTTTTTCCTAATGACTTCAATTGCTATGTCAACGTGGAAACTACGCCACTGTTTGACAACCATTAAAGAGAGTTTTTTTTAGGGGGGAATGAGTTTTGAAATAGTAAATTTTTTTTGGAGAGTGAGAAGTTAAAAAGTAGGAAAAAAATTTGGTTTTACATACAAAATATTTTATTGCGAGAATGTATGGTTGAAAATGAGTTCGTAAAAAAAAGAGTTATGTAAAAAAGGTTGTAAAACAGGGGCTAATATAGAACCGCCATTTTCATGCAAATATTAACAATTTCCAATATACATGAAATAGAAGCATAACAAGAGTCAAATACTTCTACAACAGCAGAACTCCGCACAACAAACATAACATATTAAGTCAAAACAGTTTAAGTGAACACGTATATTTGCTTTGCTTTGCCAATCAATAGAACTCCAACAAATGACAAGCAATACACTAATGGAAATCAATATAGAACCACCATTTTCCCATAAACAAACAATTTTCAATGGGCATGAAACAAGTGTCGTGTACTTCTACAACAGTAAACTCCATACAGCAAACATAACATATTAAGTCAAGTGTTTTAAGTTAACAACACAGATATTTACTTCGCTTTGCCAATTCATCGAGCCAGCAGGCGGCAACCAATGTATTAGTGGAAACAAATAACATCTTTTTCACAATGACTTTAATTGCTACGCTGGCACAGAAATCAATATGGAACCACTTTTTCCCTCAAAAGTCAAATTTTTAAGTTAAAACACAAATATTTTCTTTACTTATCTAACAAAAAGCAAGCAATGGAATAATGGAAGCAAATAACATCTTTTTCATACTGACTTTAATTGCTGCGCTGTGTTGGAAATCAATATAGAACCATCAATTTGCCACAGACACTAATGTTGTTCAATACACGAAGTAGAAGCATAACAAGCATCACATACTCCTACAACAGTAACACTCCCCCACAGCAAAGAAAGACAAATTTCTAGAAACAACTAGAATCAATTACAATCCACGTGTTTCAGGAAAATCAAGCCCCATCAATCAAAAAAAACAATAATCAAGAACCATTTAGGAGGAAGCAAAAAACCACCAGAGTTTCAATTCAAAATACAAACTAAAGAGGAAAAAATCAAACTAAAAGAAAAATAATCAAAATATACTGAAATAATACCTGATAAATGTCAAAAAATGAAAATTCTACTTTTTCGCATAAAGTCCTTGTCAAGAACAGTAATCAGCCCGAACCCAGCTGCGAAAACACTCAAAGTTGAAGAATCTTCGAAAAACACAAAGCGATCTGCCAATAATTCAACTAAAAACGACCTCATCAAGATAAATAAAAAGAAAACACAACCCAATGTTTCTTCATTTGTTTAGAAGAAAATATTGCCAAAAGTAACGATAATTTGAAAGTGCGCGGGTAAAGGTAGAAGAAGCAAAGAGATTTGCAGGGGTAGAAGAGGGCGTTGCGAGGGTTGAGATGGGAATTACAGCCGCTGCTTATGCTCTGAGAGATGGGTATTTAGGTCAAAAGTTATGATGATTATTGCCTTGGGCTTCTGTTTCTCCATCCTTTTAAATTTACTATATTACCCTTTTCTTTTATCTTTTTTCAGATTTTTTGTATGTAATGGTAATTTGCGTGCGTGCATGCATTAAATTATTACTCCAAATTATTTAAATTTGGGTTTTTTTGGAGTATTTCATATTATATTATATCCACCAACTAGAAATTAGTTAAAAGTATAGAGTATTGATACCATCTTTGAGATGAGGGGTTCAAAAGACATTTGATTGCAACGACAAGAATTATATGAAATGACGTGAGTAGACAGATAGAATGACTGTTTAGAATTGAGCGAATGGAGTTATAGTCAAAATTCGTCAACTTTTCGAGGATACATTTTGAATCATTAAACATGAATGAGCGAGTTTCAGAACTCAAATTTACTACACAAAAAAGACGCGGTGACAATATAAGAAAAATACAAAAAATAAATCCGTAAATATATTATCTCTCACTTCTTTCTAGATTTTTTTTTTCATATCATTCCTTATCTAAAAACTTTCTATTTCTATTGTTTGATTACTTTTGAGTGTTTATCGAACATTTCAAGTGTCTACGTTCATTTTGATAGAGAAGAGCTCAATTTCACATTAGGGATGACAATATGACAGATTTGGAGTGGAAGCGCTCGTTACCATCCCATTCCGTCGGAGATTAAAATCCTTATTTACTGTCCCATTTAATTAATTATTTTAATATTAATATTTATTTTTAAAAACATGCTTTAAATTGGAAAACGTAAAAATCAAATAAAAAGAAATGACTTGGGTTCGGAGAATTTGAGGCGGGGACTATGATCTGTATCCCTGCCCTGTATACGGTTCAGTCTGTTCTGAGCATGATTTTCCTCCCCATTCATGTCATAAAAATGAGGGATGAAGCGAGGACATGAAATTTTGCCATCTCTACTTCACATTCACCTTCAATATTAATATAGTGTTATGTTAATTTAAGCGGAGTTGCATCGTAAGATATAGAATATGCAAGCGGGAAAAAAAATTTATCTAAAAAATTAGTAAATTACTAGAACCTTACCTCACTTTTTTTTCAATTCATCAGTTTGTTATTTCCTTCAGAATCTTCTTTTACATAGAGGACAAGTCATTTGCTACCCGAATTTGTGCTTGAGGGAGGATTTTTTTTTTTTTTTTTTGTCGCACTAAGGTCTGAGAAGGTCAAACATAATATCAAATATCTATTTACTTTTAGACGACAACATCCAAATTTTTATTAAATAATGATGGGCTTGGGGATGATCTCTCTAAGTAGGGGGCATTTTCATCTTTGAAAATGCATTTTGTTTGGACTATGTAGACTACTTGAGTTGTTAGTTGATCTCCAAAAAAAAAAAAGCTTAAATTTAAATTCAAATCTCGTTCAAAAATAATTATCAAGTCCATCTCCCAAACATAACTTTAACATACAAAAAAGAGATTCAAACCATTTGAGAGTCTTGATCAATCTTTGTGAAAATACGTAGTTTACTAATTAAGTTTGACCATTTGTGCGGAATTAATATATTAAAAGCAACAAGTCACTTTTAATAATTTCTAGATAATTAAACATGCAATTCAATTATCATATGTTTGAATACTACAGTTTGTAATACGGAAAGTAGTAAATAATGAATACCGATATGATGACGGAGAAACCCAACTAAGTAAAAACTTCGGCATTAAACCAGTTACCTTCACTATAGACAATATAGATTACAGTCCGTTTTCAGCCTAGCAACTTCCACTAGTTACCGCTGTTATAATTCCTGTAATCTCCAAGATCTACTATTCTTCCAAACTTGCAATCTGATATCGTAGATACTATCTAACCAACCTACTAGATTTCCCGATCTAGCTCCTGTAACTTCTAAGATGTGTTGTAAATTTTAAACTCACAATCTTTCGCAATTGTCTCTTCTAAGTGAATACCCAGGAATCACATATTTCTATTCTTCTTCCCGCGCTTGTAGTCCAACCTCCATAAACTTCTGAAATCCAATTGAGAAAGTACATTCCTCAAAGTGTTAAGGACGTCAGTGTTTTGGATTCTTCAATTTGATGTTTTCCCAAATTTTTGTTGCAGGATCTCAAGAATGAATAATTTCACCAATGTTTGTGTTTTTGAATTTCTTAAAAGATGAAATGAATATGAGGCACAGTAAGACAACCACCGATTTTCGTGCAAAAGCATCTGTATTTATAGCTGGAGGTATATGAGTAGTATGCGCCGTGTAAAACTCTTCAAAATCGCGAACTAGGTTTAGCTTCATAAATATGTCGCTCGAGCAAGGGAGCCTATTGCTCGAGCCAAAGGTCTATCGCTCGAGCAACGCCTGGACGATAAGCGTACGATAGCTATTTTGTTTCTGTTGCTTGAGCGGTGGCCAGGCATGAAGCTAGTGAAAATCTGGCACCGTTTTTTCCTTGTTTCCAAACTCGAACTCAAACCCTAGGTTACCCAACTCAACTATACAAAATTGCATCCAAGTCCTTGACTTTTTACAAGTGTTCAAATAAGACCATTTTGTTCACAAACATGTCAATTACAACATTAGACCTAACACTTTGAATGGATCTTTTCAAGAATAAAAATAAAATGTGAGGAAAATATAATTTTTATTGTTATTTTTATTGTTCTAATCTTTTAATTGTCTCACATTTTATAGTTATTTAACGATGAAAAATCACCAAAAAAATTAATTTTATTCAATAATTTTCAAAAAAATTATCACGTACATAAATACGATTGTAATTTTAAATTACTCTTTTAAAATTGTTATGATGTTATGGACAGATTTTTCATTGGTAATACTGTTCGCTCTTTTATCAAGACATAATTTTCGTCCATAAATTTAATTTTTAAAATATTACCAAGATAGAAATATTTTAAATTCTTTATAGATTAAATATCCCTTAAGAGATTCAATTGATCNTTAAATTACTCTTTTAAAATTGTTATGGACAGATTTTTCATTGGTAATACTGTTCGCTCTTTTATCAAGACATAATTTTCGTCCATAAATTTAATTTTTAAAATATTACCAAGATAGAAATATTTTAAATTCTTTATAGATTAAATATCCCTTAAGAGATTCAATTGATCGATCTTTCGAAAAAAACCAAATACATGTTGCAATTTCGATGGTAATTTCATAGTTGATATCTATAGAATTTGAAGGACTTGCCTACATATAGTGCTTTAGTCAATTAATTAACTACTACTTGTTTGGAAGACCTTTTTTAAGCATCGTTTTTCTCAAAATTCATAAATTTTTTTCTACTTTTTACACACGCATTCTTAAAAAAAAAGAAGTTATTTTTACTGGGTCGGTTCGGTTTGATTCCAAAATTTTCGGGTATTTAGTAAATGGAACCGTTGGATCTAAATATAATTATGAAACCGTTCGAGTTCGGTTCCGTTCTGTTCGGTTCGGTTCGTAGCATAATTAATTTTTTTAATA
>CAIGRQ010111945.1:0-12867 GCA_903798375.1 Fraxinus sp. D2006-0159 | reverse complement strand
TATTAATATCAAAATCACGGAGTATGGGCATTACATTCATTTTGAATAGCCCATTGGCTAAGTATCATTTGCCTACAAACATGCCATTTTTGGTGAGTACAAATTTGTCAAATTCAAATACTAGTATAAACTCATTCTTGCTTAACAAAACTCCAGACATCAAGTTTTTGTGAATATCGGGAATACTTTTGATGTTGTCGAGTTGCCCATGAATAGTGTCGCCCATTGATAGGTGTGTATGATGAAAACATCTTATCAGCACATATGTGACGAGTAGCGCCAGTATCAACGAACCATTCTCTCGGATTATCCACCATATTAGCTTCAAATACAATAGCTGAGAGTATTAGTTCAGAAACATCGTTAGACAATCTGTCTTCTTCGGTCAAGTGTACTTGGTCCTTTTTGTTTTGCTTTTTCTATCGGTAGTCATTTGCAATGTGATCAAACTTATCGCAGTTATAGCAATCTCCTTTGAGTTTCTTAGCCTTGCTCTTTTGCTTTCCATTACCCGAGTGCTTCCTTTTCTTGCTAGTATTTGGCTCCACCAAATTGACTTTAACCTCTATATGCAACTTTTCAGATTTCTTTTTTAGAATTGTGATTATCTTCCTCAATTCTTAACTGTACAATCAGAAATTCAAGTCTCATTTCCTTGCGTTTATGTTTCAGGTAGTTCTTGAAATCTTTCGACATTAGTGGTAATTTTTCGATAATCGCAGCAACCTGAAACGACTCAGGGAGCTTCATTCCTTCTGCATGTATGTTGTGCAAGATGATTTGTAGCTCTTGCACTTGATTCATCACTGTTTTAAAATATATCATTTTCAAGTCTAGGAATTTGCCTACAAAGAATTTCTTCAATCCGTCTTGTACTTCTTTTCTAATGATTCCCACAGTAATTTAGTTGTCTTGATTGAACAGTATACGCTGTATAGTGTGTTTTCAAGGCAATTGAGGATGTAGTTCATGCACAAGAAGTTACTATGACACCATGCATCAAATGTTGCTTGTTTTTGAGAATCTATTTCATCGTCCTCAACGGTTAGAGCATCTTCACTCAAGAATTTTTCCAAATTTAGAGTCGTGAAATAAAACAACATTTTCTGTTGCCGTCTCTTAAAATCCACTCCAGTGAATTTTTTCGATTTCTTCCCATGAGCATTATTAGGGGGTACGACAAATGCAGTATTACTTGTCATTATCGTCTTAAGATTGTTGGAAATAAGCAAGTAATGAAATCACCGCGAATAAATTTGGACAGAATAATGTTGTGAAAATGAAGGCACGAAAAAAATGGTCGAGGAAAGATGCTCCTATCAAAGAAATTGGTATTCTAGCCAAATTAATTCGTGGCAAGATAGGACCTGTACTCCGTGATTTTGATAGGAACATCTTGCCTCGACCATTTTTTATCCAACTAACAGGACCCACTAATATAATTGATCAAAAGTTGGTCAAACCAACTAATAAAAACCAATTTTCCAACACATGTTACAGTGGCCATGACGCTCCTATCAAAGAAATTGCTTGGGTCCCTGAAATGAGTCTCTTAGTAACAGGAAGTTGGGATAAGACCCTCAGGCGAGTTTGGCCTTTATAGCCATTGTAGTTACAATGTGAGGTCATATACATAGACATATACCTTACACATACATGTAAATGTTCTTATATGAAATTTAAGAAAAAAGACTGGATTGAACAAAGAGTGATGGATTGGAAAAGTAGGCTGGTACAGGCTGCCAAGGATGAAAGAGACCGAGGTGGGTGTTTAATGAATTAATTGATCCATCTCTCGGATTTGAGTTTGATGCTGAAGTTAGAAGGATGACTACATCAATAGCAGAGTTAGCTTTTCAGTGCCTGTAACTTGAAAAAGAAATAAGACCTAAAATGGACGAGGTACTGCATATTCTGAAGGAAATTCGGGGTGGGGGAGAGTTCGATGTTGAGAAGACTAAAGAAAATAATGATAACTATAGTCTGTCAATAGGTATAAAAATTCCCCCTTCCAAAAAACGTTGTGAAAGGTCTACGACAACGTTTTTCAAACGTTGTCGTATCTTTCTACTCTACGGCAATATTGAGATTTGCAACATACGCACAAATGTTGCAAAAGGTCTTTCACAACATTACAACATTTTTTGAACGTTGCGAAAGACGATTTTTGCTGTAATGAATGTTTATTGTTGAGGATATTGAAGTGAAATACATTATTGGTCTGTCATGAGAAGGTATTTGAGGAAATAAGTATTGCAGTGGTGGGTTCGAGCTCTCCCAAAGGGAGAGGAGGGTCCTATTTACAGGGAGAACGATAACTCAATTGACTGATTTTAGTCTTGTCATCTACAATATCGCCTAGAAATGTATGCCATTTATCCAAGTTTTGGTTGTTCTCATTGGTTGCTGAGATCGGCCTCACCAAGTCATTATTAGATTGAGGGTGTGGTTGGGACCGTTAGGTCATTAGGCAATGGTGGCATGATATCACATAATCATTACTCGTTGTCGATTGGTTGGACGAGAGGCATTGGCATCGGAGTTACCAAGTGTCGATCCAAGATTGGTGAGTGGAGAGACGTGGCAGTGGTGGCAGGGATTCAAACATCATTTATATGTCTCTATGGATAACGGCGGCCTTTAACCCGAGCCGATCTCAAGGGTATTGCTTCCGACCTTAGTGATTTAAGAATTAGCACCTTAGTGATTTAAGAATGAGAAATGCTATTCATCCCCACTGGGGTTGAGCACCGGTCTATGTGGCGGCTAATGTGGCATTAAATGATAGGTGAAATTAAATAAGTCATTTAATTTCACCTATCATTTAACCACTCACATGCAGCCACATAGACTGGGGATTCATCCCCACTGGGGATGAATAGCATTTTTCTATTTTTTAACTTTGGGGATTCATCCCCACTGGGGATGGATAGCATTTTTCTTTAAGAATTAGCAGGACAATTTATTTATTAATGAGGTCAAAGTTTGAACTCCAAATGATCACAATTGAAATTAACCCTTGAAGTTGGATTGCGTATGGAACTCAGGTTTCAGAAAAATAAATTAACCCTCAATCTAATGACGACTTGGTGAGGCCGAACATTTGCTACAATTTACCCATTATAATGAGATGGATTAGTTTAAATGTACACAATCTATTACCTAATGGATTACACCCCCCTTAATAAAATATTCGTGGACCCCCCTCCATGTGTGTAGGGTGTAATCCATTAGGTAATGGATTGGGTGTACATCTAGCACAACCCGAGATGAGATTATAATTTATATGAAGCATCTTACATGCACCATATTTAATCCTTGTTTTATTTTGTCTATTTGAAAATTACTTGTATCTCGCACTCATTTTTTATTATACATTTTCAAAAAATCATTTTTATTATACCAATCCAGTAAAACAAGTAATAGGCATCAATTTCCTGAAATTCATTTTCTTTCCACTCAATTCCATTCTTGCAATCAAACGGACCCTTAAATTTTGGTAAGGATATATAACTATTTTATAAAAAATAAAGAATGACAAAGCAGATCCTATGTAAATCCAAGTAATGGACTTGGTTAACCAGAAGAAATGGTACATGGGGCTTGGAAATTAAGAGTACGTTTGTGTAGATTAAAATCTCAAGTCAAAATTATTTTCAACTATAAATTTTATAAGATTCATAGCTTTTCAATCAAATATTTCATCAACTTTTATCAAAATCTACTAAAATTTCGATTCTAATCTACACCAAGAATTTTAATTAATCTTTTAGTTGATTTTGAGAAAAATAGAGAGGACAAAAAATTAAGAAAAGCTCGTGCAGGCGTGGAGAGCATAAATTTCTTTTTCTTTTAACTTTTCTTTATGTCCACAAGAAGAGCATACACATTTCTGGCTTTCATGAACCCCTTTTTTCATTTGCATATTAGAATTAGAGAAGGCATTTTTAGGCTTTTTGTGACTCAGAATCCACCAAAATTGAGAAATGATGTTATCACTATCCAAATGTGAGACCGAAAATGCAAGTGCGCCCTCTGAAGAGATATGTTCTTTCTTTACTTTCTGAGCACTAAGAGTCCATTTGATTACAAAGTTGAAAAATGAATGGAAAGAAAATGTTTTACAGGAAATTGATTTGTTTAGAAATTGTTTTACTGGGAATTGTAATTAATTTTGTTTGATTGATATAATTTTTCATGAAAAATGTTGAAAATTTGGTGTCAGTTTCATTTCTTTTTTTCTAATGAAAATTGTCCATTAAAGTGATTTTTTTCTACCATTGGGTCTAGAATTTGTTCCAATTGCAAAAAAAAAAATAAAAATTACCATACTGAATACCATTCGTTTGGCTTTATTTTGCATGAAAATTATCGATAAAAGTGATAATTTTTTTTACCATTGTATCTAGAATTTTTTCCAATTGCCAAAAAAAAACTTGGGAAATATTTACCAACCAAAACATCAAGAATTTGTTTTCCTCAAAAAGGTAGAAAATTTGGAAAGTTGAAAAACATTTTCCCTGGAAAATTTTGCATATCAAACACTACAAAAGTTAGAAAATTAAATTTTTCATGAAAAATAAGGTGTATCAAACGGAGTCTAAGTTTAAATTTTGCTATGAAGTTTTGTCATGGTATATAAATAAAAAAAGGTTTTTAAGTTCAAATTTTGCTATCGACCATTTATATAAATCGTGCATGTATCCGAACTTTCATGATAAATGAATTTGGCGTGCACTTGAGGAGGCAAAAGCTGTGCATGGTGTGCACTGCACAATCAACTTAATATCAAAGCGACAGTGTTGATTTGGCAAGGCGACATGAACGTTGTGATAGCGTCAAAATGGTGTCGAGAAACTTAGAAACACGGCGAAGGAAAATCAACTGATTGATTTCAGAAAGGATCTCGTCTCCTTTCTTTTTCATTAGCAAATCCAAATCCCGTCTTTCGTTCAGAAGGATTTTGATTACTTTCTCTCAAGTATATCAACCTGAATTCCTTTTGAATTATAATCAAGAAAAAAAAAAGTTCAATTCTTAATCATTATACAGTTCAATCATGTGTAGCAATCATGCACTTACTGTTTACAACGAAAGTGTTGGATATATGTACATTTAGCTTTATGTGGGGCATCAATAATGGCTTTTTCTATCCATCTCCAAATAGAAGCAAAGTTTCCACCATCCATTACCTTTCCTTTTGATTATTTCTCTGTCGAGAAAGATGTCTAACTTTGGGGCCTTTTGATCTCTGTCTTTCGCTCAGACGAGCAGGTACACTTTGCTCGATTGTCTGAAAGCATCTGAAAAGTTCAAAGAACAGAGAAAGAGTTAAAGACCCCCGAAAGATCCAAGAGTTGGATAAATTGTAATGTAAGACTCTTAGGATGTACCTTTAATTGCATTTGAAGATCTTTAATGTGATCAACGGCCAAATCCAACATGTCTGATGTGCTTGTTTGCTGCATCAATTAAGTCCAACCTTAACTTGTCAGAAAAGAAGAAAAGGAAGAAATAAAACTGATGTTTAAGCAGTGGATATACCTTTTCCATATTGGGAACGAGTTCTTGTAGCTTCCTTATTCGTTCACTTATTCGAGTCCGTCTCACCTGAAATAAATATCAAAATCCTCAAATTTAAAAAATGCATAACCATCAAAATGTACATGATAAGAGAACTGGATGTTCGGCGTATAAAGCGATTTTACCCTTTCAGCAATGCTCCGGGGATGAGTAGCAAAGCCTCGTTTTGCTCTAATCTTGCAGGGTACTGAATCTTGTAATAACATTTCGGATAATAGTGCAGAATTCTTAGGTAAACTTAAGTGATGAGACAAAGGAATTGTATGACGGATTTGATCATCAGTATTCTGATCAAGAAAATAACTTATAATCAGATTAAAATAACATGAAAATAACATGTAAGGATAAGTAAAACATCACCTGATTATTTGATACATTAGAGAACATCTTATTGTCATCATCCCAAGGGGTTATAGCTGGGAAACTTGTGGTGTAACCACCATTGTTATTACCATCTTCCTCCAAATGTCCTTTCCCCAGACTCGTTTTGCATCCCATTTCATCGATGGGGTTCATCATCTCCGAAGAAGAAGGGTGCCCGGATGAGAAATTCATAGGACTTTTAAACGAGAACATTGGTGCTTCTGCATTAGTACTAATCCCAGCTCCGAAATTCCCCACACCTCTCATTGCATCAAACTCTGTGAATCACTAAAATTCTCAAGTAACATAATCAAGCTTTCATCACATATTAAAATTGTCAAAACCACTCATTTTTCCTTGTATTTCTCAGACAACCAATCTTGACCATCTCGTCTGTGTACATTTTTACACTTAAATGGAAGCAAAAGAATAAAAGGGTACTGTATTATAGATTATATGATACTAATCATAACAAAAGATATTTAAAGAAAGCAAGAAATTCCTCAAACTGAATTAAGTAGGATTAGGAGGTTTACCATTTTCAATATTTATGTTAGAGAAAAATCCAGCAGGGGAACTACTATGTCGAATGAGATTCGTACTCCCACCATTAAACTTCATCTGATTTATGCGATCTGAATTGATTGAACTCGAAGATCTACCGTAAGAATCATCCATAGCAGAAGTTGCAGCCTCTGAATCATAACCCTGCTGAGGTTGGCTTTGATACACCATATGAGAAACCGCAGAAAAATCATTGCTGTCGTGCCTCTGTAGTTGCTGATCAACAGTTTCATGCTTAACAGTTTGCACAAACTGTGGTTGTGATTGGGACTGAATACTCATATTGGATGAGTAGTTCTGATCAATGGTATCGACACTATCCATGAAACTTGCAAAAACGCGATTTCTCTCAGGACTTGAAGCCCGGGGGTTGAAAATATTATCAAAATCATCTCCTCCAAATCCATCATCACTGGTAAAAAGGCTAGCAAAATAAGAACTTGGTGCAGATTTATATCTTGTAAGGCCAGAGCTCATCTGCTCCTGCTGCTGCTGATTCATTATACTACACAAAAACCTGAAGAATTGCCCGAGAAAGTTTTACATACCAAGTCCTATTCCCTTCTTACGAGAGCTATTAAAAGCTGAATGAAATCAGAAAACGAGCAAAGCAAACAAACAGATTTAGTGTGATTGACCCTCGGTATGAGAGCTACCTATGGGGAATAGGCATAATACTATAAATAGGCTCCGCAGAATTCAAGACGATGAAAAACAAAGAAAAAAAGTCTGCGTAGCTGATAGCTCACGAGGAGTAAAAAAATCGTTGGGGGTCCCTAACAATTCTTGAAATTTATAGTATAAAATCAAGAATTTGATTGTTCCTGATGAAACCCTTCATCAAGAAACTAAATTTATATATACACCTGCATTAAATGTATACCTATAATTACATACACAATTCAGTACCCAATAAAGCAGAACTTGAAATCTGACATTACTCCACCACAAATCACAGAGGATTCTCTCTGTGTATTTTATGAAATTAAATATATTTCAAGAATCTTTATAACCGCCATAAAAAGGTAAAATTATTGAGTGAACTGAAGAGAAAGGGATAAGATTATCGAGAATAAAAACAGCCAGTGGAAGAGAGAATCTATAGTAGAATTGACAACAAACAGAAAAAAAAAATGAACACTCTTTAGTGTAAGAATTTCATTTTTTTTTCCCCTTTTACAAAAGACTTCTCTGTATGCTCTTTCACAAGGGTTCCATATATTGCGCTCAAATTGGAAAGGAGAGAAAAAATGGAGTCTGTGGCAGAGATTCTAGGGAGAGAGAACCAATAGGAAGTGAGGAAGGCCAGAGATATGGGAATTTCTGGAGAGAAAGGGGTAATTTAGGGATGGCTCCCCAACCTTTCACTTAGTGTGGTTGTAGATCATTAATCTTCAAAAATGAGATTTTGAGTCCCCAGGTGTATTTAAATTGATGAATCAGGGTCTCCAAGTGATCGAAACCTCTTACGTTGATGTTGAATTCGCGCGTGTCTTTCGCATCGCTCACAACTAGAAGGTAAAGTTGTTGTTAAATCACTTAACATTTATCTCTAATTCCATTGGAAGTCATTTACGATTTTAAAATATAAATTGAGAATTTTCATCGTGGAGATCTAAATTCACACATTCAAACTAGTTTAGAATCAAAATCATCACTTCTAAGGTTTGAGAACTCACTATATAAAATATTGGGACCCTAATTTACCCCCAAAAATAAAAAATAAAAAAATCGAGACAGATATTTAAATTCCATTAACGTTTTCTCCCCTCATGTTTTGTACATATGTTGAAACATTAAACATAATGAATTGACATTACTTAACATTGTCCGACGTAGCCAAAAATAAATTTTTTATTAAATTTTGATAAAAGTTGATAAAATATGTAATTGAAAAGTCGTGAGTTCAGTTAAAATTAATTATTGACTTTGAATTAGATTTTAATTCATATTGAATAGGGGCTTAACTAATTATTTCACATCAAGTTTGATTGACTTGAATCGAGAACACGTGGAAGCCAGACAAATAGACTCCAATCTTGTTCTCCTGAGCTAGTGGGTGTTTGATGAAGATTAAAATTAAATTTTTAGTAGATTGTGATATAAGTTTTTGAAATGTGTGGTCGAAAAGTTGTGGGACTCATAAAAGATGTGGTTAATATCGAGCCCCTATTTGGTGCACATTTTTTCCCCAGGAATGTATTTTTTATGTGATGGAAAATATATGATTGAAAAAGAAAAAAAGTTGTTGATGTGATGAAAAATATTATTTTATTGAAGAATGCGTTGTTGAAAATGAGTAGAATAATAAAAATGAAAAAATAATGTGACTCAAACGGGGATTAATTATTTGACTTTGATTTAAATTAAAATTTAATTTTAATCTGAAACAAACAGTCCTCTAGTCCGTGCGAGCCAATAGTGAGGACCACTTCAAGGTAGCTAGCCGGGTCCATATCCAGTTGGAGTTGAATGAATAAGTTAAAATAACATAACCACATTAATTCTATTAATTTATTATGAAGCAATGTCACCCAAAAAAAAAAAAAAAAAAAACATGAATTTAAAATTATAAATTTTTTGTCTCGACTATAAAATAAAATAGAATTTAAACGTCGAACGTGGATTGATGTAACAGTAAATCGCACAGGTGCTGCGATAGTGGGAGGACCGCACATGGTCCACTCTCTGTAATCCAATTCTTTAAATAATTTATTAACAGCTGTTAATGATTAATTAATTTATTAAATTAATTAGGTATTAGATTTCTCAATCCACGCCATCTAAGCATATATTAATAAATAGGACCTTACTATATTACCTAAATTTTTTATCGAATTTTTTATCGAATCGCCACATGATTGTCCCCTATTAGGGGGGCGCCTGTGGGCACAGGCACCCCCCAATAGGGGGCCGCCATGTAATGATTCGGTAAAAAATTCGATAACCCATTAAGTGAAATAGAATAATGCTAATAAAGAAATGTCTTCCATTATTATTGAAGATATTAAGGGTGCATTTTTCGAGTCATTTTCAGTATTGTAAAATATTGAAAACGTGTTGATCTGTTATTTCTAAAAATGCATTTTCAATAACAAGAATAAATTTATAACATAAAACTCAAATCGTATTTTTGAACACTCGAGCGTTTAAAAAAATATATTAAAAATATAAAATATAACAAATAAGAGAATCATGCTATATGTAAAATGATTGTTGATATCATCATATTCATTCATTTCAAAAAATTTCAAAAATTGTCATAAAAAGATGCAGCCTGATAAGGATAAATGCCAACTGAGCATGCACAAAGCTCGTAGCCAATTAGTATCTGGGATCTAGCGGGTTCGTTGGTTTAAATTAATTATTAAACGACAAAGCTTTTCCTAAATAGAGATTAAGCACTGATATTAATACTTAG
Organism: Fraxinus sp. D2006-0159; assembly: GCA_903798375.1. Lineage (NCBI taxonomy): Eukaryota > Viridiplantae > Streptophyta > Magnoliopsida > Lamiales > Oleaceae > Fraxinus > Fraxinus sp. D2006-0159. The sequence goes on along the minus strand of CAIGRQ010111945.1, from coordinate 2,936 downwards.
GATATTAACAAGATCACATAGTATATTCGATCGAGGATTTGGTCCACTAATGACAAGATCTTCATGATTTTGTTAGGGTTTTTTTTTTCTTTTTTATTTTTGTTGACATAAGAACCATCATCCGCTACTCGTGAATGCTCACTGGTTAAATTTCGCTCCATGTACAGTAGTCCGCAAACCACACAGGAGAGATAAACCGCATTAGGCAAGCCCGGGACGACGGGCTCTATCGAGGAAGTGTTGGTAGAGGATTCGAGTTCGTGACCTCCGGTCTCCGCGTTCACCTGCTCTATCAATTCGACCACCCCCGAAGAGGTTTGTTAGAGTTTTTTTTTTTTTTTTTATGGTAACGAAGTTGATTTTTGAATCTACAAGGAAATTGGAGCTTTCTCACGCTGCGTTTTGCACTTTGCATAGGGTAACCATATTTTTTTTTTTCAACAAGGGAATTGAGTCCATCTTTGTGATAATTTTGCTTCAAATTAAAACTCATTTGACTTACATACATTTTCTTTTTTTCCTCTCTATGAGGAGCTCATCTCTCTTGTCTTTTGACAAGCTTGATTTCTTTCTACCTTTATAATCTTTGAAATCAGTCCCTGGACATGGCTCTTGATGACATATATGCAAAACTCTCATTGGAGGACGAGGAACAAGGCGTAGAACTGCAAGGGGATGATGCGATTCAGGAAAACGAGGATTATCGCTACTGCTTGGTGGGGAGATTCCTCACAGACCGTATTATCCATTTTGTTTCAATGCGAAACACAATGGCAGCCATTTGGAGGCCGAAGAAAGGGATATGTATCAAGGATATTGGGGCTGGGATATACATATTTNGAATGGGCCATGGACGTTCAATCAGCATCTTCTTCTCCTAAAACATCTTAAGGATGATGATAACCCTATGAGGGTTGACCTATTTAAGACAAGCTTTTGGGTGCAAGTCAATGAAGTGCCAGTCGGCTTCCGATCAGAACGTGTTCTAACACATATTGGTAATTATATTGGGGCTTTCCTTTCGTCTGATCCTAATAATTTCTCAGGAGGGTGGAAGGCGATGTTACGCATCAGATTCTCATGGATGTGCGCCTTTCGTTGAAAAGGAGAATGAAGCTAAGAAATTCAGGGGGCGAGTGGATTTGGGTCACCTTCAGATACGAGAAACTGCCTACCTTCTGTTTTATTTGTGGAATAATTGGCCATGCGGATTCAAACTGTGAAAAATTCTATGAAGCTCAAGGTGGGGAGATTGAAAGACCATATGGCCTTTTCCTTAAAGCTCCACCTCGGAATGTTCCTGCTTCAGTTGGCGAGAAGTGGCTCCATAACTCACCGGCGGAGGACTCAGGTTCCAAATATGGGAAAGACGTAAATGACGCTATGGACGAGGAAGTTTCCATGCATGGAGGAGAGAATCACTCACTAGCTATTAAGGGTAACGACGTGATCCACGATTCTGCTTCAATCAATCCAATCCCTGGAAAGCTGCCGCCTTCAATGCTTATGTTAAAGGAAAATCCTTTATTCAATAATGCACATGCTGAATATATGGAAGAATGGACAAGACTGATAACTTGGGCCTTGTTGTTATGGACCAGAAGAGGCGCAGGACAGATCCACATACGAAAGTGAACCTAAACAACCCAGCTTATGAAACAGACTCAATGCAAGAGGACCCAAAAAACCAAGTGGCGATGGGGCTCTGCTCAGCAGGCCCACCGATCAAAATGAGTATCCTTAGCTAGAACTGTCGTGGACTGGGCAATCCACGGGCATTTTAGGTCCTTGTAGACGTAGTCAATTCTAATAAGCCTGATTTTATTTTTTTAGTTGAAACTTTGGCATGTAAGCAAAAAATGCTATCAATAAAAAATAAATTGAATTACGATAGTTGCATTGTTGTAGACTATGTAGGTCATCGTGGAGGGTTAGCCCTTCTATGGAAGGAACAAAATAAGGCCTCACTCATCAGCTTGTCCCTCTTTCATATTGATGTGGAAGTGACAATGTATGATCAACCGAAATGGCGTCTCACAGGCTATTATGGAATCCTTGCTAGAAACAAACGTTGAGAGAGTTGGGACCACTTAAGACTCCTCGCATCATCATCTACCCTGCCATGGGTTGTTCTCGGTGATTTTAATGATCTCCTTTTCCAACATGAAAAGATGGGCCAATATCAACACCCCTCTTGGCTACTCAACGGTTTTAAGGAAGCTATTGAAGAAGATTTCGATTCGAAAATATATGGCTCCAAGAAGAAGATTGCAAGAAAGTAATCTGCTCTAGCTGGGACAAATCAGTAGGGGAACATTTTCTAAACCGTATTAAAGGATACAGTGAAGATTTGCTAAGATGGGGAGGCTCCGGCTTATGTAAACTGAATGTTAAGATACGTCAATGTAGAGGCCTCATAAGTCGACTCCAAAACAAAACAGATCCAGATGGTCTCCGGCAGTTTCGGCGGGCCCAGTCAGACTACTTTAAAGCGCTGCACCAAAAAGAAATATATTGGAAACAGAGGTCTAGGAGGCTTTTGCTAAAAGAGGGCGACTCAAACACAAAATATTTCCACAAAGCAGTTTCTTCGCACCGGATAACAAACCATATCCAACGATTAAAGGACAGAGACGGTAATTGGACCTCGGAATCGTCGAGTATCCATGGCATTATTTCTGACTATTTCCATGATCTATTCAAATCCTCACTTCAAGACTATGAACTAGACTCGGGCATTTCAGGTTCGTCACCTTGCCTCTCGGATTCTCAAAAGGATTCACTTATAGCTCCATTTACTGCTTCAGAAATCCATCAGGCTGCCTTTAATATGCATCCCGACAAAGCCCCGGGGCCGGATGGTATGAATCCAGCATTCTATCTAAACTTTTGGGATGCAGTGGGTAATAATGTTATCTCATTGTGTCTACATTCTT
>CAIGRQ010111936.1:0-17477 GCA_903798375.1 Fraxinus sp. D2006-0159 | reverse complement strand
TTCTCCTTGACGTGCACTTCAATTAAAATTCTTCAAAGAATTCGGATCACACCCAAATTCTTAACAGCGACAATTTATGTCACACGACAAGATTTCTACATGTCGATGTCGTATTTTGTTGGATCAAACTAACTCAAATAACATGATACAACTCATATAGATTAGGTTTTACAATTCTGATTCATGAATGGTACTAAAAAAAATCTAATTCCCCACTTTACAAAAACATATTTTGTCACAGATATCATGAAAATTACAATTTGTTAATCCATCGTGCACATATTACAACAGAGGTCACACTTATACATTACAAAGTCACAAGCTAATTCTCCAAAATTCGCATTTATAGTAATATAAAAGATAAAATGATCGTGAAGTCGCAACTATAATTCACAGAGCCACCTGTTACTTCTTCAAAATTCACCTAACGTACATGTTGGGGAGGGACGAGGTTATACGGCACGATATGAAGTACGAATCAAAACAACAAGATGAATACAAAGACAAGAATTTAATTTGACAGATGAATTTGATATTTTATTCAACAACTATAATGGAGAGAAAGTACAATAATTGTGTTCCTACATAATGATTCTTACTTTCAGTAATAAAATAGCTTGTAAAGAAGAGCCATTATGTATAAGGAACATATCAAAACCTAATAATATTCTTAAAAATGAAAATAATATAAAAAAATGTGCGAAATAAATGAAACAATATTTTAAAAAAAAAACTCAATTGAATTTGGGTCACAAACCCAACTATCTCCACATTGACACAAATTCCACTACAACAAACGAAACTCCAAAATTTTCTCCACTTGGAGAAAAAAATTCAATTGTAAAGGATGAACTGAACTCGAGAACTCAATTAACTTCTCCAACGAACAAAAAATTCCCCACCTCTTCCAGGATTAATACCCTAAATGGTCACTGAACTTTGTCCAAAGTTCATCAAAGGTCACTGAACTTTAAAAATCCCCTAGCCAGTCACTCAACTTTGCCAATTGTGATCCCATACATCACCAACCTGACTCCGTTAGTAAAATTTGATGATTTTGTCTGCGTGTATAATAGAAGAAGTGATGTGGTACGTTGTGCACAAATTCATTGCCAAGTAAAAAAGTTGTTGTTGAGGTGGAAAAAATTGTTTAAGATAAAAACACGTTTCTAAAATGGAAAATAAGGCAGAACCAATCATTTTTAACATCCCAAACCCTTATTTTCCCCCAATTTCATACTCCTCAAATCCCCACTTCTTCCCGTCGTCGGTATGCAGTGTCTACAAGCTGAAAATCGACCCATCGAAACACTGAAGTTCTTAGCTGAAAAATCGCGAGCCCAAAAACTCCAAAATAGCGGCTCGTTCGCGGCTGATTTCGCGACCTTAAACCAAGTGCACGCTTCCGTTATAAAATTGCAGTGAACATGGAAAGAATTTTTAAAATTGCGTTTAGAGCTAGGTATGCGCCTGACATGTTTGTTTCAAATTCTTTGGTCCATATGTATGGCTCATGTCGTGATATCATGAGTGCGAGGAAAGTGTTTGACGAAATGCCTATGGAGAGATCGGTTTGGTGGAACTCTGTGTTAAATGCTTATGCAAAGTGTGGTGATGTGAATTTGATGAGAAAAACGTTTGACATAATGCCTCATAGGGATGTTATATCGTGGAGCTCATTAATTACCCCCTATTTTGAGTAGTGTATTTCAGTTGCTAGTTTGGACAATGTAAAAGTAATGTAGTCAGTGTTATTTTTCTGATGTAAGATTTATTTTCTTGTTGCTTAGTTTATTTCAATTGAAGTAGTGAAGAAAATGTTAGGTAAATGAACTCCAGCTATGCTGTAGTTGTCGGTTCAATTAAAAAAAATACAATATGGAATGTTGTATTACATCTGCTGTAAAGTCTTTCTAGTAGATCAATGAAATAATATTATTATTATTATTACATTTATTGTAAAGTCTTTCTAGTAGATCAATGGGATATTATTATTATTATTATTATTATATCTTCCAATTGACCAAATTTCTTGACAATGGACAATCAGGAAATGAACTCAGCAAGCTGAAAATGATGCATTCTTTTGAAATTAACTCAGTAAACTCTTGAGATGTGAGGCTTCAGGTTTGAGTATTTGAGATATAAAATGTTAAGAGTCATATTTTAATAGCCCCCGCAAAATGAACCTGAGTAAAACTCATTAAAACCAGTTCATCATTACCACATCTAGAATCTGAAATAATAGCACAACAGAAAAATAACAAAGCATGATAATTTTCCAGTCTGCACATAACATTCACCAGCAAATGTAAGTGCATGAAATGCCCATCAAATTCAAGTGTAATTACATTGCTCCAAATAAAATTGCTTCATATCTTCTAAACAGTCGGAAAACCAAAATACTACAAAACAAACTCCGATATTTATTAGATAGACTTGGCTGCTCCTAAACCAAAATACAAAATAAAAGATATCCACATTTTCATCCCAAACAAAATACAAAACAAAAGATCCACATTTTTATCCTTGTAGGTGCTTTGGCAGCTTCTGAACAAAATACAAAAGAAAAGATATCCACTCTCACCTTCCTTGAACTTGTGGTGCCTTTTGTTATGTCCCTTTTCCTTACAAGCAGAACACATCATGTACACAACACCCTTTTTTCCTACTTGTGATTATGATTGTGACTGTGAATGTGTATGTGTATGTGACTGGGATTGTCCATCTTCCTCAAGTCCTTTTCTTTACTTTTTTGTTTTTCTTCCTACTAAAGCAATATACCAAGGGGGAGGCAATATGGAGAGATGTGGACATTCATGCCATAACATCTTACCATTGATGGGATATATGACATTCTCGTACGTGCTCATGTAGTAGGTCTCAACCTTATACTAGTCAGAGATGTAGTCTTTTATCTTGTGACCTATATCCAAAATGCAAGCAATGGCATGAGGACATGGAATGCCAGAAATCTGCCATCTCCTACAAGCACATGTTCTATTGTCCATGTCCACACCAAATTCTCCATACGAACACTCAACTTGATATTAGTGTAACCCATTTCATCTCAAGATACACTCACAGGCTGCACCAGAGCACTTCTGCAACTTCTTTTGTATTTTGGGACATATGGGTTTGTTGTAATTTCTTAACTCGTCCCGCTTCACTTGAATTCTGTGCATGAGTTTCATCTGAATGCCTACCAACAAATCTATCAATGATTTATCCCTTTCTTCCAAAATGAAGTTGTTGAAGCATTCATAGAGGTTATTAAGGAGCATTTCACACTTCGACTGTTCTGAAAAATGAGACCTACTCCATTCGTTTGGTGACTTCTTCATCAACCATCTATGTGCCTCCTTGTTGGCACTTTCAGTCTTAGTCATCCAGTATTTAAAAGATGTCAAGGAAGTGGATTTTAAGCATCCCACAAATAGTCTTTCAATTCCTTGCCCTTAAAGTCACTCCTGGAGAAGTTTTGATCATATACCTGACACAAAATCTATGTTCAGCTTTTGGAAATAATTCAACAACAACATTAATCAATCCCTTTTGTCGATCGCTCATGAAGGTCACAGATGGCCAATTCTCCATAGCAAGATCTTCAGACAACAACATAAAAAACCAACTCCACGAACTAAGGTTCTCTCTCTACAATCGCATATGCAATCGGACATATACAGTCATTCGCATCTACACCAACTACTGCTAGCAGTTGACCACCGTATTTCCCTTTCAGAAAACAACCGTCAACACAGACAAAGCGTCTACAGCCTTGCAGAAAACCCTTCTTACAAGCCTCTATGCAGACATAAATACCCATGAACACATTATCTACTTGAGAGATAGACACAGTTGAACCTAGATTTGTTCTCCTCAATTCCGCAGCATAGCACCCTAACATCGCAAACTATTCCTCATCACTCCCCTCTACTAATACTTTGGCGTATTTTCTAGCATTCCAAGCTAATCTCTTAGTATTGTGCACTCCCATATCTTTTCTAACTGTAGCTCTCATATTTTTTGTCTTCCAATCAGGATCGGATCTGAAGTTATCCAAATAGTAATTGGCCAACCATTTATAGGTTACGTACTTATTCGTACGTGCCTTAAAGCAAGTGTGCCTAGGGTCGTATGTTTTAATCTGGACTATTTCTCGACGTTGTACCTTCGAAGCCCACAAATTCCATGGACAACCATCATTGCAAACACAATGCAATCTATTTTTCTCGTTGCGTTTGAAAACTGGTTCAACTTGATTGAACACCGCATAATCCCTCATCACATATTTTAATTCCTCAAACGTCACAAACAATAACCCAACCTCAAATTGAGGATTCCTCTTTTCACTACCATCATAATATTCAGGAAAATCGAGTCTACTACTATTCCCCTCCGAATCCGAACCACTTAAGAAGTTTAGCTCCTCTGACGATGCATTCGAAGAACTATCTAATTCTTGGCCTTCTTTTTGTTCCACAATATGCATACCCATTTCCATGCCTTTCGTCACGCTTTGATCAAATAGGCAATCATCATTATCATATACATCATAGTCCGAGTCATTGAAGTCGGGGTCTTCGTCTATTTGTATGTCTACTAGAACATCTGTAATCATAAAAACAAGTACATTAATCCACATATCCATTGACTACAGACATACTAACTACAGTAAAGGTTCAACCATTCCAATCCAAGCATTGAAAATGGCACACAAATCTTCTTCATTAATTGATAAGTGGGGGATTTAGGGGAGAAACATATATACACACACACACACACACACACACACAAGCGCACAGAAATGGCAGCAACTGGAAGGATGAATTTGATGGCTGTAAGGTTATATGTACATACACAAAGACACGCAAACAGAACCAGTAGATTCATGCTCAACTCTAGCCATGGTCGCGAACTCAACCACCAACGGGTCGCTTTGGAGTTTCCTGGCTCACGATTTTCCAGCTAAGATCTTCGGTGTTTGGATAGGTCAATTTCCGGCTTAGAGACACTACTCGCCAGCGACGGGAAGAAATTGTTTGAGAAATTGAAATTGGGGAAAAAAAATAAGGGTTTGGGATATTTAAATGATTGTCCCTGACCTTTTTTTTCCCTCTTTAAAGACGTGTTTTCTCTCTTTGCAACTTAACAATTTTTTTCCACCTCAGCAACAACAAACTAGGCAATGAATTTTTGCACAATGTGCCACGTCACCTCCTGTTAGACACGTGGATAAAATCATCAAATTTTACTAACAGAGTCAGGTCGGTGATGGATGGGAGACCAATTGGCAAAGTTGAGTGACTGATTAGGGGGTTTTTAAAGTTCATTGACCCCTGGGGAACTTTCGACAAAGTTCAGTAACCATTGAGGGTATTAACCCCATCTTCCACGATATCCAACTAGGATAAATGAATCAAATCACTACCCGTAGAATTATCTCGAGTTCAACAAAAAAAAAATCACAAATAATTTAAAATATACCAAATAGGGTCAAAACACTCCCTGAAACAAAATCAATGCCAAATGCTTTTGTAGAAGGCCAATTGCTAGACTTAAGACATTCAAATACACTTAAAGCATGCACAACAAAATCAATATCATCGTGCCTAATGCCTATCTTCATGGGGTATGTTCTTAGCAATTGGATATGATGGCACTGCAAGTGGTGGCAAAGCGGCATTACTCATATCCTCCGAACTTGATCGAGTGTATTAATTAACATGGACTCCAAACCAAATCCCAACATTACTGTAGCAAACCGAATATCCATAACGGTACTAAACATTTGATGATTGTTCTTCACTGATTATGCACAACCTTGTAAGATATATAACTGTGACCTTTTCCGCTCCTCTAATATAACCCTAACACGTTTGCAAACCTTCAAAACTCTACCTTCACTTTCACATTCACTAATGAACTCGTACCCTTTTGAATAAAAAATAGCCAACGAGATAAGATTTTTCTTCAAATCTAGAGCCTGCCGAACACGATCAAGTGTTCTAATTGTCCTATACAATAGCTTAAGACTGACTCTACCAATACCAGTTACCCAACAAGGTACGTTGTTTCACATGACCTGACACCTGTCAAAATTGTTTCATAAGTTGAAAACAAATTTCGATTGGGACACATATAAAAAGCACAAAGTGTATCCAAAATTCAATCCTCGTCGATCTGGACTCCTGCTAGAAATAGCCAATGCATCTCCATCATTCAAATAGTTCTCTGTGACATCGGCTTCACCTGTAGTTTCTAATTTCTTTCCTTTCTAATTTGCAGCCAAATTTCCTTTATTCTGTAACTTGTTACAATCCCCTTTGATGTGTCATTTCTTCTTGCAATAAAAACAATATTGATTAATGAAATCAGATTTCGACATGTCCCTTTCGTGACCACCATGAACAATAAGACTTTCTCCCTTTCTAAACTCAGATCCAACCAGATGTTTCATTTGAAAACAAAGCATCATACGCATCTTTAATAGTGAGAGTATCACAATTATATAAAATCGTGTTTCTAAACAAAGCGAGCAACGAATACAAAAGAATTAAGGCCAATTTTCTTCATCATATTTTACTTCAAAAGTCTCCAAATCAATGTCAATCTCTTTAAAAATAGCCAAGTGATCTTCCAACATTTTGTATTCTGCATGCAATGAGAATATAAATGCTGCTTCAAGTACAATTTGCTAGTTAAACTCTTAGTCATGCACAATTGTTCTAACTTCAATCGCAACGCAGCTGTCGTTTTTCCTTCAAAACGTTCTGAAGAATGTTATTCGAAAAATGAAAATGAATTTGTGAAAGAGCATTACGATCCTTATGTTGTTTCTTCTCTATCGACCAAATTGAGGGTATCCTATCAAATCCGAACAAAACATCATCCAAATCCATTTGTGCAAGTACAACTCGCATTTTCACCTACCGCAACGAGAACCAAGTACTACGATCCGAAAGCGGAATTTCATATTTCATGGTTGCCATCAAGAATAAGAAACTTGAACAAATAAAATAAACAAAAATTTTGATACCACTTGTTGGGGGGGGGGGGGGCAGGTAGAATGAGGTAATATGGCATGATATGAAGTATTAATTACAGCAACAAGATGAACATAAAGATAAGAATTTAAATTAACAGAGAAATTGGAGATTTTAATCAATAACTATAATGTGGAGAAAATAAAATAATTGTGTTCCTATACAATGATTCTAACTTTTAATAATAAAATAGCTTGTAAAGAAGAGCCAACTATATACAGGAGACTATCAAAATCCTAACAATATTTTTAAAGATGGAAATAATAATAAAAATGCATGGAATAAAACAAACAATATTTTTTTAATAATGACGTATGGAATAAATGACACAATATTTTTTCCAAAAAAAATTTCAACTGAATTTGGGTCACAATCCCTACAGTACGGGGATTCTCATTAACAATAACACACGGGGAGGAAGGTCACAAAGTCACGAGAATTTTTACATTTGCACCAAAACATTTGAGTGACAATTACTGATTAAGAGGCTAGTTCAATTAAGAGTTTGAAATTCACGACTACAAAAAAGGCCACTCACGGGAAACGTTGATCATCTAAATATGATCGCAAACACAAACTATACATAGGAAACATTGCACCCAAAAAAAAAAAAAAAGGCATCGAGCTCAGTATCCTAGGGACGTGAAATCATAAAAGGTCCATTGTTGATGGTGACTATCAAAATTATTTGGATATCCAATTTTTTTTTTATTTTTTTTTTATTTTTTTGGTTCTAAATGTAACGTAGGATTTTGGATTGGAGGGAGAAAGTTTCATTCTAGTTGCATAAATTAGGTAACTAATTGTTTCTCATTTGTTTATTTCTTAAAATCATCTAGAATCTGGCAAAGTCCTAGGAGTTTAGCAATGTCGAAGTTTGTGAATAATTTTTCACTTTCCAAATATGTAACCTTGTATTTGTAAGTTTTCCCTTTTATTTCTCATTGCCAATTATGCGTTATTTACTTATCGTCTAAACACGATATTCCTTTCTAGTCAACTTCATAGGACTAGTTCACAAGTCACAGCTCCTAACTCACGTTCGCAGAAATCTTGATTGACTTGATTGTAGACACATGATATTGATAGCACATTGAGATCGCTGTTTTTCAAGAGTAACACTAGTGTAATGATATTAAGTATCATTAAATGAGATGAGCAATTAAACGAATCACATGATTTTACTTTTCATTGAGTACATTACATGGTGACATTTTAATTGATATTCAGCATCATTGATATTAGATAATATTATTCTTTTGAATGTGTTGAATTGTTTGAGGTAGTCAGAGATCCATTGATCTTTAGTATTAAAATTTAAGGTTCCATAATAAAAACTCAACCTTATGAGATGTAACCAAACTCTTATATACATATTAATATTTTAGCATTTAACAAGACTTCGCCCCTATTTGACAACCAGTATTTCAAATTTATTTTTTACTTACTCATTTTTAACTACGCATTCACACAATAAAATACTATGTACATAAATAAATAAAAAAAAAACTTTTCATACTTTTAACCATACATTTTTTAGAAAATCACTATTTAAAACTCTATTGTACCCAAAATATGTCGTCAAACAGGGGCTTATTATTAACATACCCTTTAAGATGGTAGCTCGTTTGAGAACATGAATCTTGAAATTTGTATGCTAGTTTAGTCAGTCACATAAAATTGTTTGTTTGAGTTTAGTAGACTTTGATGTCTTATTAAAATTTGGGATATCATCTTAAAATATCATATTTATTACAATGATCACCCAAACTCATACATATTAATTAATATTTTAATTCTAACTTGTGAAATTAACAACCGGCACAAAAAAAATTGATTTTAGGTGAATTTTTCTCCCCAAATATTAAGGGCCGTTTCATTTATGTTTTATTTTTCAGTTTTCAATTTTGAGTTCATTTCATTTTTCTATTTTGAGGGTTTGTTTTAAGATTGTTAAAAACGTATTTGGTTTGTTATTTTGATTATTTTTTTTCTCCAAAACAAAAAGCTAGAACACACGTTTTGTTTAAAAAATTGAAAAAATATTTTATGACATTTTATTTCATGAATTTGATTATTCGGTAAAAATAGAATAATTTTATATTAATATATTATCATTATGGATACATTTTAAAATTGGTGAATTTTACATTATTTTTTCTCTCCACAAAAGTAAAATAAAAATAAATAATACATTGAGTTCAAAATATAGGAAATTACAATAAAAATTAATATAGTGGATTGAGAGTATCTTTATTTGTATTTATTCACATATTTCTTTTATAATTTTTACGTAAATAATCATTAAGAGTTTGAACTATTTTTTTATATAATTTTTAACTTTGTATAAATTTTTATAGTTTTATTTTTTCTGAATTATTATTATTTTATTTTTTCTGAAATTCTAGATTTTACTTTTTTAAAATTTTAAGTTTTATTTAATAGAATGTTATATTTCTATTTTATTTTTAAATTTTTTATTTTTAAAACTGTATTTCCCTAATGGTCCGTTTGATTGCAAATGTGAAATTTGGGTGAAAAAAAATGAATTATAGGGAATTGATTTGCCTAAAATTTGTTTTACTAGGAATTATAATTAATTGTGTTTGATTGGTATAATTTTCTACCTGAAAAATGTTGAAAGTTTGGTATTCGTTTGACTTCGTTTTTCATGAAAATTGTCAATTAAAGTGATAATTTTTTTTACGGTCTAGAATTTGTTCCAATTACAGAAAAGATTAAAAAAATTAAAAAATATATAAAAAAATTACCATACCACATACCATTCGTTTGACTTTGTTTTGTATAGAAATTGTGAGTAAAAGTGATAATTTTTTTTACCATCGTGTCTAGAATTTTTTTCAATTGTAAATAAATAAAAAAAAAAAGTAACATGGAAAATCAATTTCCACAAAACCAAGGAATGTGGCACGTGTGAGACAAAAGCAAGAAAAAGAATTCNGTATAGAAATTGTGAGTAAAAGTGATAATTTTTTTTACCATCGTGTCTAGAATTTTTTTCAATTGTAAATAAATAAAAAAAAAAAGTAACATGGAAAATCAATTTCCACAAAACCAAGGAATGTGGCACGTGTGAGACAAAAGCAAGAAAAAGAATTCCATTGAAAAAATGTATCAAACAAGCTAAAAGTTGGAAATGGAATTTGGATTCCATTTTCTATGGAAAAGATAGGCCAATCAAACATGGCCTAAAAATAAAAACATGTTTTGAGTTATGTGTCATAAGTTTAACCTTATTTCGAAAATGCATTTTTTAAAATATCAGACCAAACATTTTTTTAATGGTTTGTAAAACTGGAAACTAAAAAAAAGTTAAAAATAGCAAACCAAACGCACTCTTATGGTTTGATTCTGACTTAATATGTTATATTTTGTTAAACGTTTCTTTTGAGCCTCATTTTTGGTTAAGAATGTATTTTAAAATATTAGATTGATATAGAATGTGTGATTAAAGAATAAGAAAAAAAAATTAATTTGTGTCTCATTATTTTATTAAAAAATATATTTTTGAAAAGAAGAGAGATATATTTTGAAAATAATGTGAATCAAACCATTGATAAATTTGAAATGCTCATGTTTAAATTGTTTTAAGTCAATATATCTTGGCACAAAATTATTGTCTTATATAATTTTATATGAATAATGTATTTTAATTAAATTAAAATTTCACTTATACTCCAATGGTCATTATTGAGAAAAAATAATATTTTAAATAGTATTTTTCTTTTAAGAAAGTGTGACTAAAAAATAGAAAAAAAAATTAAATTTACGTGTAAAATTTTTTATTTTGTGAATGGTTAAAAAGTTTTATCTGAGTGGGAGATTAATAGGGGATACATAGGGGCGCGTATCTAAATCTTAACCGATATACAGTTCGACGCGTCGAATATATGTCTTCTCGATAAACATCAGCACGTGCCACATGCAATTTCAGCCATCAGATTTTTTGGCCTTTGCAGCAAATAGATGACACGTGCCCCTAACATTGTCGGCGGCAAAAGCTCCTCTGTATTTTTTTTGCCGTGTACTAATAGTGAAGTCACAATACTACCCCTGCAGTTTTCTTTAAATGACGGATCAAACTTTTTTAGGTGAAAAGACATTATTGCATTTGCAACTAAAGACTTTTATCGGATTTATAAAATTATTAAGCCCTTTTCTTAATCAAACATTCTTTTACTAAAATAATTTTGCACATAAACAAAGTTTTTTTTCCCTTAAATTTAACAACACATTCTTTTAAAAATTACCGTTCACATAATCTATCCCAAAAAACTCTATCAATCATAAGCTAATTAACATAACTTAATTGTCATTTAAACTAATATTTAGTATAGGTAATGCTACATAGAAACGTATGCTATATTGTCCACAGTACGATAAATTTGAAACATGAATAAATAGGCTTAACTAGACTCCCTAATATGAAGAAAAAACAACAATAAAGTTAGATGACTTAACTTAATACAGAAATCGAGTAAATACAATAAGCAAATGCTCATTTAGTGGCGACAAGATGCTAGAAGACAATTATAGAGTTTGATCGACAAGTTGTATAGAAAGGCAAATCCTTGTTGAGTAGAAGGCCAACTCAAATTGTTCAAATAAAGTAATGAATGATTTTATAATTGAAATATTTTTTTACGATTTAAAGGCTTGAAACTTATCTGCATTGTTTTGAAAGGATTGGGGATCTGCGCTACAACTTTCTATTAAATTTTAAACTTTGAATATTTTCTTGTTAATTAAGGTGGACAGTTCCGTCATTTACTAACTGCTCTCTCTCTCTCTCTACACACATATATGGACATGGCTATAATAGCAGCAGAAGAATTCTTTTCCTACACAATAACTTCTTAAATCCAAACATTTTTGCAATTTCTGATTATTTGAGATTATAATTTTTGGAATGATTTTTTTGAAATGTGTAAAAAAAAGAAATAATTTTTAATTTATGTATAATATAATGTTATTTTAATAAATAAGAAAGAAGTATAAATTTTTGAAATAACAGCCGTTTTTTGAGATTACGGGGCCAACGGGTTACGGGGCTATAAACTTTTTTGCCTTCTTCGAAAAAAAACCCAACACTTTCATCTCCTACTCCATTGTAATCTCAGAACAAAAATCTCGTCAAAAAAAGAAAATCAAGAACTGGGGTATAAGTGTACAACCCCAGATTTTTGTACAGACATATACATATTTGTGAGTATTCAATTTTCATGGTGAGTTTTTCTTCTTTTTCTTCCATGGACTTCAAGAAACTCACATTTACAGATCAGATTCCACCATTTGCATCATCTCCAAGAAGAAAGGTAGTTTCAGGGTTTGGTTTAGGCATCGTGTTATCATTTATTATTTTGAGTATTATACTGTTTAATATCTCTTTCAAGACTCCATTTTTTAGCCCAGTTTTTCAGGGTTTTAACAATTTGGGTTCTCGGAATAATAGTGCTTTTCATTTTTGGCACTTTCCTTCTTCCCCTGCCGTTGATGTTAAAAATAGTACCGGTAATACCACATTTGCTCAAGAATTGCAACATTCTGCGGTTATCGATGAAATTCATGAAGAAAATAGTAATAAAACTAGAAATTATGTGAAGTCTGATGGGGAGGATGTGGTTTTAGAGAATGCTAAAGAGGGGAATGTGTCTGAGAAGTTAATAAATGGAAGCTTTCTTGATGGGGAAGGGAGCATTCAAGTGGAAATTAATGTAAAAAACGGGAGTCTGATTGATAAAAATGCAACCAATATTAATGTTAATGGGAAAGGAATGTCATTGGAAAAAACCTATGTGGGGAATTCCTCCGAGAGTGTAAAGAATGCAAGTATCAGTGTTGTCAAGGAGAATATTGAGGGAAAAAATGTCAGCGAGAATTTGCTTGACAAATCAGTTGAGTATATACACTCTTCGAAAGAGCCAAAACCCGAAGCCCCTTTAGATGGTAATGTGGGTAATCACACGTATAAAGGAGATGATTTGGGTTCAAGGAATAAAGCAAATGAGGGTAATGATGCAAATGACAGTTCTTTCAAGAACTGCAACATCTTTAATGGTAGATGGGTGAGAGATGATACAAAGCCATATTATCCTCAAGGTTCCTGCCCGTATGTTGACAGAGATTTTGATTGCCACCTTAATCAGAGGCCGGATGATGGGTATGTGAAATGGAGATGGCAGCCATATGGATGTGATATCCCTAGGTAAGATTTCTCTTATTATTTTTGTTCATTTGAAAGTAATTGAATCTTGTTTCTTATTGCATTACTTGATTAAACTGAAAAAATGAGCAGTGATTTAATATGGTATATGTTATCTACAAGATAGCTGAATCTTAATGCATATTTTTTGTACTTATGGACATTAATTAAGGGCCCTTAGTATACGGTATACCTTTTGAGTTATAGTCACACAGGGTCGTCAGGAAAGGAATTGTATGAGGCTTATTTGCTGAACTCACTATGGTTTTTATTCTTCTTCAGTATCTGGCTGCTTTTTGATATATGACATGTATTTAAGGACCGGAAATTGGAAATTTGTGGTTTCCATGAACTTATTGAAGAGTCTTATTTTAGGTAGTTTGATCAAATCATATGTATGTCAGTGACAAATTACTTGTGTGATTATCGTGACCTCAATTAGTTACGACTTTTATCAACGTTATCTAGTTTATTTTCTGATCACGTAATTGTTTCTAAAAAAATTTCATTTTGGAACTATGGTTGTGTAAGGTTATTACAAAAAATCCATCTGAAGTACTCTGCAAAGTGAGATAAGCGACAATAGCAATCGTTTAGCATGGAAGTAGTCACTTGATGCATATAGTTCTTTGAATTCTATTGACAAACAACTTTTTTCCCAGCTTGAATGTAACTGATTTCTTAGAGAGGCTCAGAGGGCAAAAACTAGTCTTTGTGGGAGATTCATTGAATAGGAACATGTGGGAGTCTCTTGTATGCATCCTCCGTCATGGCGTAAAAGACAAAAGACGAGTCTTCGAGATATCGGGGAGGAGAGAATTCAAAAAGAAAGGATTCTATGCATTCAGATTTGAGGCAAGCTTTCATACCTTTTGAAATGGTGCCAAAATTATTGTTAATTCACTCATGTCTAACACACCATGCTTCGGATGTTCATGCAGGACTATAACTGTACTGTTGATTTTGTTAGTTCTCCATTTCTTGTCAGAGAATCATCTTTCAATGGTAAAAATGGTTCTTTTGGTACCCTAAGACTGGATTTGATGGATAAGACAACTTCAATGTATCATGATGCCGATGTGATGATATTCAATACCGGACACTGGTGGACTCATGAAAAAACGTCTAGAGGGTGAGTGTAGTTATTTTGTTGAGGAGTATTTTTCTTACAGGCCTAAATTTTTGAACTTCCAACTAGATATTTAGTGCCATGTAAGTAAATGGATCATCTTTTCACCGAATTTACCAATATATATGCAAAATTGTTATATAGCTTGGCGCACTTATGGTTTTGCAGGGAAGGCTATTACCAGGAAGGTAACTATGTCCACCCAAGACTCAAAGTCTTAGAAGCTTACAAGAGGGCACTTACCACTTGGTCTAAATGGGTTGATAAGAACGTTGATGGAAGCAAAGCTCAGGTTATCTTTAGAGGATATTCAGTCACACATTTCAGGTATGTGAAAAAACCTTCTTCTTGTCTATCACATTTCATAATGTTATCTGCTACTTTGTGTTAATGAATTTTATTACTGTTTTTTGGAATGTCATTTATGGGAAATTGTTCATTAAGTTTGACGCTCTAATCAGATATGATAGAGCTGTTGCCTACTGGTGATAAATTTAAGTTTTCTATAAGCACATAATGAACGAATTCAAACTCCTGAACTTGAGAGACTTGGTACCACTGGATTCTATACAAATTTATCAAACTAAGGACAAAAATTAGATTAAAGTGTGGGTGTGAGGATGAGCTAACAACTTGCATCAATTTCGAGACTCTCTTTGCTGTTGAAACTTAAAATCAATTCGACTGTTAATTAACAGAGTTGATCCCTAGATAGTTAAGGATTGGAATCAATTCGACTGCTGTGAATGAGCTTGTTTTCTAGTAGGTTTTATTACTCATCACGGTTGAGTAATTATGAAACAACAGTTCTGTTAATTGATAACCTGGATCAACATGTTCTTATGCATCTGCATGAGCACTATTTCAAAAAGAAAAGAGAACGTCAATTTCGATCTCAGAGTGCTGGATTGTGTGGAGTCTAATCATACTCTACATTTTCCCCTCAAACCAGGATAAACCTAATATTTCTGCTATATAAAGTATTTATCAAGGAGTCGTCATGAGGTAGATATACCGGCTTAATATTCAGCAAAGGCGAGTTGACGTAGTTCTCACACACACAATGATTAGTGAACCATTATAATTTGTGTTTTTTAATTTCATTTTGCTTAACATTGCTCTCATGATTGGGATTAGGTCTTATAACATCAAGTATTTAATGTGTGGTTGCATGCAGGGGCGGGCCATGGAACTTGGGAGGGCAATGTCACAAGGAAACTGAACCGATATTCAATCAAACCCATCTAGCAAAGTACCCTTCGAAAATGAAAGCCCTGGAGCACGTACTTGAAGGTATGCAAACTCCCGTGATATATTTGAACATAAGTAGGCTTACGGACTATAGAAAGGACGGCCATCCTTCAGTTTACAGACCCGACTACCAAACAACACAACAACAAATAGCGAATGTGCACGCGCAGGATTGCAGCCACTGGTGCCTGCCTGGAGTACCAGACACTTGGAACGAGTTGCTGTATGTAACTCTATTAAGGAGTGGAAGAGGATCTTGGAGAAGTTGAAATATGCAGCAGCTTTCATAGAAAGCCCTTAAATATATGTATGGTTTATCCAGATCCTAAATGTAGCATACGCCAAGTAATTTGATAATTTTTCCTAATGTGTTGTGTAAGAAGAATTGATGTATGAAATTTTTGCTGCATCATACCATCATTGGGTAACATTCTTATTCTTTAGCGTATGAAAGTCATGTATCTGATATGTAGTGTAGTGTAGTGTAGTGTAGCCTCTTATCACGATCAATCCATCATCAAATATTAAGCCTTGTTTGATACACGTTAAAATTTTCATTTTCATTCTTCTACTCATTTTCAATCACACATTTTTTAATAAAATAATATTTTTTGTCATATCAATAACTTTTCCTTCTTTTTCAACTATACATTCTCCATCAATTTATTCATTCTTCTACTCATTTTCAATTAAACATTTTTTAATAAAATAATATTTTTCGTCATATCAATAACTTTTCCTTCTTTTTCAACCACACATTCTCCATCAATTTACTATTTCAGAACATTTTCTTCCAAAATAATGTGACTCAAACACACCTTAAGCTTGTGTTAAAAATCAGATTTTGAGTATATTTTAATAAAAATTGATAAAATGTCTTGAAAAGTTGTGGGTCTGAAATTATTAGTTGATTTTGATTTAGATTTTTATCAACTTTTTTAGTTAAATCAAATAGGGATAAATTTTTATTTTTTTCCTTTCAACTACGTATAATCTTTCTACTTAGAATGTAGTTTCATTTTATTTTCGAAATACCCACTTTGTGACAAAAAAAAATCAAAATATTCTCTCTTTTAAGCCTTATTAATATTTATCTAACTACAAATAAAAGAGGGAGATTTTCGATTACTGTTCACAAGCCTATCTTCTCTCGAGCCGGCTATCCTCGGCTGCTTGGAAGTGAGCCGCTACATTTATTTCTCTTTCCATTCACTTTCTCGCCATTCCTCTCTACGGTTCTTCCAAATGAAAAATCCTGTGAAAAATGTGTTCAAATTTCAAAATTCCAGCAGATGCAAGGAAATTTCCATATATCTTGATCTGAGGTAACTTCCAAGTATCAATTTGGGTTTTATTGAGATTTAGGTGGTCCAAACTGTGATGCATTTTTGGGATTTTATATACGAATTGAGGCTCGAATCTCCATTTGGATCTCCAAACTCAAGCTCGTTTATCCTTTTTGCTCCTACTTGTTGCCATATATATACTACCTTTTTAGGGGTTTCTTTTGATATTTTGTTTTTTTTTTCTCCAATTAGGGTTCTCACAAGGATTATTTTTTATTCAGTCATAACTGTTGAATGAAACCCCGATTTTTAGATCTGTTTGAAATTTCTGTTGCTGAAAATCTCAAACAAAAATATGTAACTAGATTCTGGATGTTGTTAATTTTGACTAACATTACATGGGATGTGATAAGTGTGTTTTTGCGCACTTATTTAATACCAGACAAGCTAATTATTGATTAAAATAAGTGAATTTCTACTCACAATTGTGTAACATTTGCTTTTGTAGGCAAAAATTATCCAAAAGAAAGAGAACAAGACAA
>CAIGRQ010111920.1:0-11070 GCA_903798375.1 Fraxinus sp. D2006-0159 | reverse complement strand
TGGTAATTACAAAAAAAAAAAATTTAAAAACATTTTTTTTGTCAAAAATGGTGTGGGGGCCTGGCCCCCACCAGGCCCCCATGCAGCTCCGCCCCTGTATATTGCTATTTCTCATAGATGTCCACGGTAGCACATGAATTTTGTTTACAGAGAAAACAAATAATAGTTTCTAACCCAACTTTAAGTACAACTTTTTTCTAGAGATAGGAACACGAAATTGTGGCCATAGTCGGTGACAATGGCTAATGCTAATAGAAATGACAATAGCTAGCGACGTTTGATGAAATCAAAATTTACAACATTACACAATTATTTTTGAAGTATTAGCACTATGTTATTTACCATATTTATATAATCAGATCTATTCTAAGGTGTTCAAAGACAAAGGAAGAGATGTGTACATTCGGGTTGACATTCCGGATGACACCCTCCTCACATAGGGGGCTTGCGATTATTTTATAACGCACGGGCCCCACCCCCATGTGAAGGAGGTGTCATCCGAGGTGTCAATCCTGAATGTATACATAGCATTATTAGAAAAGAGCTTTGCCACCATTACAAAATGGGGCTTCACAAAAGCCCCACAGATCACACACATAGGGAGGGGCGGGAAAATTTTGAACCAATTTTGAATCACGATGCGGGACCCATTTAATGTGAGGGTCGGTAAGTTTTTTGTGAACAGACCCTCTGTACATATAGATTAATTCATTAGAAAATTATACGAGAGAGAGTTTCAAAATGAATGGAGGTAAAAGGTCACCTATGATGGGATTATGTATGGATAATAATGCAGTTATCATACTGAAATTAATTAGGTAAATAAGCAAAGATAACATACGTACTGAACTTCAAGATTGACCTTACTATTTTCATTACAGGAATAGGTTTTTTGGGTTTGTTCAAAGACAAGTTATGTCCTTATTCATTAATAGATAAATTATATTATCATGGTATCACCGACACAATACCCTAAAAATTAGGTAAACTAAAGACAAAATACACTTCGAGATTCACGTTTTGATATTTTATTACAGAAATAGGTTTCTTGGGTTGTTCGGGGTAAGATTTCTGCATATTTTAGACAGCTTTTGACATAGTCGAGACCAGATTTCAAACGTCAAATAGGGTAAATTATACATGGTCAAGAAAGGCATCCNATACCCTAAAAATTAGGTAAACTAAAGACAAAATACACTTCGAGATTCACGTTTTGATATTTTATTACAGAAATAGGTTTCTTGGGTTGTTCGGGGTAAGATTTCTGCATATTTTAGACAGCTTTTGACATAGTCGAGACCAGATTTCAAACGTCAAATAGGGTAAATTATACATGGTCAAGAAAGGCATCCCAATAAATTAAGTTTTTCCCTCTTATTGGCATGTGCACAAGAATTCAAGTTGCCATGCTGAATTATATATATAAGTGCATCTATGTCTAGCATTACAACTACCTAAATATTCTTGCAAGAAAATGTTCAACAGAGACAGGCGCTCCGTTGTATTACCAGCTCAGTCCTCGACGAAGGATACAGTCATTGACGGGTAAAATAATTTCCTCGCTCGTTATCACTCATGTCTAGTTGATATGTGACTTTGTTTGCTATTTATTTGTGTGTGTTTAATTACAAACAATGTACTGATTCCCTTGATTATTTTGAACAGAATTGAGTTGCAATCAAAGACTTCACAAGATGCGCAGCCCTCCACCGTGGGTCGGTCCAAGACCAGCATCCACGTAACTGCCCTAGATGGTATAGTAAACGTGAACTCTCTCTTCACCATGGCAATCTTCATCGGTTTCTCCCTCACGGTCCCTGCAAATGGCAGCGCTGGGCATCCAGCATCATGCAATGCGAGTATCGGTACAGTCAGAAGACTTATCGTTTTCGAAGTCATTTCCTTCAGTTTCTTTCTGTTTTCCTCCCTCATAGCACAAAGTCTCAAGCTGACAATCAACTTGTTGAACGGCTTAGATGCAACTGACCCTCATAAAGCTGATATCGACTCTTCAGTTATGAAATACGGGTTGTTTGGCTCTGCCATTGGATCCGTCATGGGATGCTTATTTCTGACACTTTCCATCGTGGATTTTATTCAAGTGAAACTTGGAGTACTTTCTTGTGGGGGTGAACCCATATACGCGGTCGTGACGCTGGTTGTATTTGTGGGTTCTTCTCTACTGGTTTATGTTTTCACTTCTGTGTATGCTTCATTCTTTATGTGATCAAACAATGACAGAAATAGTGGGACATCATCTAACTCAATGTCCAGTAGAGATAACTCTTGTACTTCTCACAACTTGAAATCTTAGATATCTGTTGGTTAATTTGTAGGGAATTTAGATCCAATTATTATCCATATTATTTTTTCCTATATTAATGTTTAGATGTGACATAAACGTGACAGTGTACGTTTATTTGTTTAAATCCATGTTATTTTAGAGTAAATTCAGTGTTTATTCTAATGCATGAACATCAATAATAAGAAAAGTAATTTAAGTTTTTGAATCTTTTTCAGTTACTTACAATCTATTCAATCCTATCTAATTTTGTGTTGTATGAAACAATAGTATATATATATATATATCCTATACAAATAATATAATTGAAAAGGTTATTGAATCATGATTCCGACGAACTTTGAGGATCTCAATTTGGACTTTTCTATTGAAGTTAAGGTTTGTTTTCTCTTTATTAATGTCCAACTGCCCATTCTACCCGAGAATACAAGAAGTGGTGATATTTTTAATTTCTAAGAGAGAAGGCTTTAATTTCTTTGGCAGTTGTATGTATGAATTTATCGCTTGCGTTAGAAATTAAAGACGAGAAACAAGTTATATGAAAATAAACAATCACAAGAACACAATATAGGCAATATGAGAATAAATAATCACAAGATTTATGTGAAAATCTGACTCGAAAAAACCACGGACGGAGACAGAAAACTCAACCATTCACTATAATCAAACTGGACAATTAGCCAATCTCAATATGTGTTGTACATTACATATTTATAATAAAAAAATCCCTAACACACTAGGAGAATATAATATAGTGAAGAGTCTAATATAAGGGAGTCCTAATACAATTTGTAATATCAATAACGGAGTGTTTGAATTGGAATAAAAGAGAAAAACTGTCAAAATTGTGAATCATCCTCCTTATCCATCTTGGACTTCTTCAAGTCATACTACCAACTTCCAATAGAACTCCAAATTAAATTCTCGATAGAATTCAGATAATACCGAAATTCTAACAACTTAGAGTTTATCTCTTTTCATTAATTTGATCTTGGAAAAAAGTACATAGAAGAATGCTTAAAAAAGGTCGACGCTTGAAGGGTTTTTCCGAGCAATACACACTCTTGTAAGCCTTGAAGACAATGAACTAAGATATGAAGTTTAAAAAAATGTATGTTAAGTCTTTAACTTGTTGAGAAGAAGGATTTCTTCTTGTTCTTCACTCTTATAGCTTCGGTGAATTCCTTCCAGCAACGAGTTTGATACTTGGGACATGTCTTATCCTTTAGTAAGTTTCTTTCAGGGACAAGTTACTCATCGAATGCGAGTGCTTTCTATCCCATGTTTCCAGTGTCATCGAGGGAGAGTGATTTACTCATTCTCAATTCTATGATAATACCTAAAAAACTCGACAAGTGAAAGAAACTAATTTTAGATATCATGTGGCCCCGATATATATGTATGCTCTTACCATCATGCATTGTGTGACGTCCATATTTTTTTTTTGTTTTTTTTTTTGATGTAGGAACTTGCAGTCGTTACTCGTGATGCGCACTGGATAAATCTCGCTCCATGTGCAGTAGCCCGCAAACCATACATGAGAGATAAACCGCACTAGGCAAGCTCCGTGCGACGAGCTCGATCGAAGAAGTGTTGGTAGGGAATTCGAATTCGTGACATTCAGTCTCGACGTTCATCTGCTCCACCAACTCGGCCACCTCCGAAAGGGTAACCGTGTGATGTATTTTGTTGATATCTAGATAAGTACACGTTCATCAATCGTAAAATAATTCAATTCATATTTAATGAGAACATTGGAATTTGGATACATCTAATAAGCTTCAACGAAATGATTAATTAATGTATTTTAATTAGAGAATTGAGGAGGATTAATTTATGAATATTTAATTTGCATATATTCATT
The DNA here is from genome assembly GCA_903798375.1 of Fraxinus sp. D2006-0159. Classification (NCBI taxonomy): domain Eukaryota; kingdom Viridiplantae; phylum Streptophyta; class Magnoliopsida; order Lamiales; family Oleaceae; genus Fraxinus; species Fraxinus sp. D2006-0159. The sequence continues at coordinate 6,904 of CAIGRQ010111920.1, read as the reverse complement.
GCGTGTTACTAGTGGATGTGCTTTTAGCCGGCCGCCTCAGATGAACTTGAAAACAAATTAATGGCTGCTAGCCCTACTTTAGGTACAACCCCACTATGTAGTAATTACTTTAAAATTTATCGTTCGCATATATTAAATTACAAGTTGAATGCACCAAATTGCGTGGTAATTACTTTATTTTTCTATAGGATAGTTTGTGTGCATGTGTTGTTGGAGTTGAAAGGGCAAAACAACAAATTTCCTTACTTCAATATCTTGGGCTCGGCTCGAGTTCCAACATGAGTTTTGGTTATGTTAAAGTGCTCATTTGATAGCGTTTAAAGGGATAGTAAGTTGTAAATTTTATAAAATATTTAGATAAAACGTATGTTTGATGAGGTAAGTTATAATTTAAGCTTTGTCAAAGATGCACTAAGAAGTTTATATAATGGATGTGTTATTTTGTAGAGTAGTTCATACTCACAACAATGGTTAACCAAAGCAACTCCCTCAAATGCAATTTTTCACCATTTTCTAGATTTGTGAATGTTAATTGAGGTGATTTTTTATTATTTTTTTTGTTGGAAATAGTTGAGTGGAAAACTTTTTTAGGCATAGTAATTAATTTTAATGAAAATTTAAAACATATGTTATATAATAATTATAGAGAATTTAGATATTTTAAAATGATATAAAATATCATAAACTTATGATAAAATATAATTGTGTTCAAGAAATTATTAATTGAAACCATCTCTTCTTCTTTCTTGATCTATTAATGGAGGCTAGCAAAAAAAGGAACCAAAATCTTATGAAATTACGTCTTGAAATTGATTTTCTTTTTATTTAAAAAAATTACTTTTTCTCCACATTCATTTTCAACAACACATTCTTAAAAAAAAAAAAATTATTTTTCATAAAATCACTTCTCAAAAAGTCAACTTGACACATAGGTGTGTACATTTGTAGGCTCAATGGAGTCCCGGTTCAAAGTTAAAATAGGGTAAATTGCATGGTCAACTGGTCAAGAATGGCATATCTCCAATATGGATGACAAAAAAATCCATCAAATTCGATACCCACAAGGCCCCCACCGCAAACTGGGTGGTTTACTTGCTTAATCGGGTACTTGAGTCGGGACAAGGGGGGTACGGTTAACAGGGGCGCCGTCTCATTTAATTTTTTATTATTTAAGAATTTAATATTTTAAATAAAAAATTTCATAAAAATTTATTAGTTCTAATAGAATATGACAATTAAGATTATTTAAAAAAATATGAAAAACGATAAACATTAGTTTACCAAATATATTTGAATAATTTAACTTTTAAAAATACATTATTGTCTCACTTTAATGAATGTGGATAATAAAATGAATTATCAAAAATTTAAAACAAATAAACAAGAAGTAAATGGGGTAAGGGCCCACCCCACTCCGCCTTAAACGAGTAACGGGGTGGGTACGTGGCGAAAAATTTCCGACGGGACGGGAGGTGAGGAAGATTCCCCACCCGCTCCTTTGGCATCCTTAATCACCAACAAAATTCACCCTATAATACTTGGAATGTGTAGAGGTATTCAATTCTGGCAAGGTTCCAGCGTTCAGACAACAATTCAACATATATTATTAAACAAATTAAAGCAGTGGTGAAAAAGATGTCATTGGTATATATGCTCAAGTCTATATATAAGTATCAATATATGCCTTCATTACAAATTACAAGCATCTCTTAACACAATCTCGTAACAAAATGTTGTCAAGACATAGCCTCTCTCCAAAGAACTCCAAAAATAACTCGTCTATTGTAGCAGCTGCGCCCCTGTCCCCGACAATTGATGGGTACCCCTCTCCTCTCTTTATAATTCATTATATATGATTTGATGTTAGAGCTCATTTGACATGAGTTTTGAAAAGTTAAAAGTTGTTTCTAAAATTAAAAAGTTGCTAATTTTGAATTATTTAGAAAAGTTTCTATGAGAAATTAATTAACCTAAAGTGATTTCTTTAGGAAACTCTTCTACGAGAAGTTGAAGAAATCCTACCAAACATGTCCTTAATCATTGTCTAAAAACTTCGTTTTATAGAGAAAACATCTTTATATGCGTTCATTTAAATCTTGTTTTCAAGATCTAATTCCTTTTGTTGTTTGAACAGAATTGAGTCACAATCAAACGCTTCAATAGACACACAAAACCCTGTCGCTGCCACCACTGCCACCTCCGCAGCTGCCACCACGGGAAGGTCCAAGACGAGCGTCCACGTAACAGCCCTCGACGGCATAGTGAACGTCAACTCACTCTTCACCATGGCAACCTTCATAGGGTTCTCCCTAACTGTGCCTGCCGCTGGCAGTGCTGGGAATCCAGAATCATGCAACCCCAGCATCAATGCAGTCAGGAGACTTATCGTTTTTGAAGTGATTTCGTTCAGTTTCTTTCTCTTTTCCTCCCTCATAGCACAAAGTCTGAAGCTGGCAATCAACTTGTTGAACAATTTAGATGCAAGTGACCCTCATAAAGCTGATATCGACTCATCTTTCCACAAATACGCACTGTTTGGCTCCGCCATTGGATCTATTATGGGATGTGTGTTTCTCATGCTTTCGATTGTGGATTTCGTTCAGGTGAAATTGGGTGTACTTTCTTGTGGAGGTGAACCTGTATACACCGTCGTAACACTGGTTGTTTTCGTAGGTTCTGGCTTACTGGTTTATATTACTACTTCTATATACGCAGCATTCTTTATGTAACCTAATAGTCCGAGGGAAATAGTGGTTAATGCGTTCTTATATTTCGATATTTTCATATATTTTTTGTAAAATGCAAATATGAATTATTAATAAAGTAAAATTGAAACTTTTAAGAAATTTATGGAGGTTTTTCTTTGTGAATGTCTATTTAGTATTTAGAGTATTTTTTTTTGGAGGATTGATCCTATACAAAAAGAAGAAGAGTTCATGGAAAAATGGAATTGGGATTGAAAAAAATAAATTTTCGAAGCGTCTGTTTTCAAAAATGTTTGTGTCTATTTGAGTGAAAATGGCATATCGAGCAAAACTCATCGGCGATGATGTACAACTTGTTTTGGCCCAATTCCATCGTTTAGGGCTCCGAAATACGTTTTTCGTCATTCTAAATAATTTTCTTAATTTAATTAGATTAAAACTTTAAATTCGTTTAGAGTTTGATTTTATCTTTTATTCTTATCGTTATTTAGAGTTAGTCAATATCTAAAAGTTAGTTATTATCCATATTTTATTTACTGCTTTAATACGTGTTGTAATGAATTTTTAAATTCAGTTGAATCTTGAATTAAATAAAGAGTCTTGAAAAATTTCTCAAAATAACTCTCTTTTTTGGTATTTGATCTTTCAAATCAACAAATTTGAATTTTTGTGAGGTTTCAACAATTCAATTAAATATTGATAGAATTGTTGGCTTACGTTTCGAATAAAAAAATCCAATCCTATAAGGTGAACGTTTGAGTTGGGAAACTAGGGTACAAATTCATTACCTCCAAAATATTAGGGATCTTTGTATTTCAGTTTTGTACTTTGAGTTTTGAATTTATTTTGGGTTTTGTATTTTGAGTGTCCATTTCGAGATTGTTGAAAATATGTTCTTTTTGACATTTTGAAAAATTGGTTTGAAAACACTCAAAATGCATTTTGAAATTTTGGTTTCATCATAACTGAAAACACTCAAAACGAAATTTCACTGTTTTAGAAAATCGAAAACAGAAAACAGCTTAAAAATGGTAAAGAGAACGAGTCCTTAATTTTGCCTTATACATGCTTAGCCCCATTTGACCTCCATTTTTGGGGGAAAATATATATTTTGAAATAGAGTTATTTTGAAGAATGTGTGGTTAAAAATAAGGGGAAAAAAAATATATAATCAAAAGTGATCTTTTGGAAAAATGAAGCCAAACAGGGGCTTAGTAAAATGACCGAATAGATTCACGTGCTTCATCATCAAGAAAGGGAGAAATACAGTTTTTAAAAAAAAATGTCACCAATTTTGACTTCAATATTGGTTTTTATGTTGTCACAAGTGCTAGTTACTTTGCAATAAAAAATTAAAATTGTAAGCACTCCACTGTCGTGAAGAATCGATTTTTCCTCAAAATAGTGCGCCCAGATGGCCATGAATACCCCGTTATTATAATATTTTGACAAGTAGTCAAAATGATCAATCTTTTCAAAATGAAATCCGAAATAACCTAAGCTCAAATAAGCAAGTCAATCCGTCTAAAGTTCAAACAAGTTTTTTAATTGACGTTTCTTGAATAACTGATCATCTTGCGGGGTAAAATTTATTTACATTGTATAAACATGAAAATAACAATTATTGTAAGATATAGGCTCTAATCTTCAACTTGCACCCTAAAAATTTTAAATAGTTTATGTCAAAACAATGGAATCATTGCGAGATTTCTATGTGGAAAAAAATAATATTTTTAACGTGTTCGGTATTATTAGGTAAATAAAGACAACATAATGTCGCAAGGTTGAAAGGAAGGATACATTAATTAACCTTTCTCGTTTTGGAAACATTGAATTTTTTATTTAAAAAAAAAAAAAAAGAATAAAAAGAAGAAGAAGAGAATAACACGCATATTATCCATTGGACCTACTTCGAATGAAACAAACCTTATAAAGTAAAGCGTTGATGTAAAACATGTCTAAATTAGTTCTCATGCCATTTTTTTTTTGAAGATTCTATAAATATTTGTATGGCACAAATAATCTTAGGAAAAATTGTAGTAGCGGTCCCTAACATTTCACTTTTTGCAAACTTTACCCTAATCTTCACTTTGTTTCACACACAATCTCAAACATTTAAAAAAATATGCACATGAGGTCCAAATGGATGAACCCATCCATTTGATTAGAGTATCTCTAAGAGACTCTCTATTTTTTAAAGAGTATATTCTATCATTTGAAGAGCATCTATGAATTTAGAGAGTTAAAATTTTGAAGTACTTCAACAAACTCTTTATATTTAAAACTTAATTTTACTACTCCCAAAAAATATTTATTATTTTTCTTTATCTTTTATTTTAACTAGCTTTTCTTTAGATTATTTTATTGTTTTCCTACATTGAAAATTGAAACTTTTTGAATGCATTTAATTATAGAGAGTAGGTTTGACTCNTTTTCTTTAAATTATTTTATTATTTTCCTACATTGAAAATTGAAATACTTTGAATACATTTAATTATAGAGATCTAGTGAGTTTGGCTCTCTAAATTTGAAGAGTCAAACACACTCTCTAAATTAAAATGTTAATTTAAAGAGTCTTTTGGAGTATAATTTTAAATGTTGACTCTTTAAAATAGAGAGCATCTCATGTTTAAAGAGTCTCTTGGAGATGATCTTAGTTGACCAGACAAGTTGATTTTAACCAAATTTAAAAAGGGTAAAATGTTAACTTTGCTATTTATTCCTATATATTCCTTGAAATAATCAAAACCAAATAAAAATAAGAGAATGAAATTGTTTATCATCTTTCTTCTTCATCTCAAACAACAACTTGTGTTTTTGATTCTCCACCACTATAAACGAAATCTACCAACCATGTCATTAAGGTTTGTATCTTTTTGTATCTAATTTTTGCCACATAAAAAACGAACCCATTTCAATTTTATTCTTGAATTGCAGTGGTTTGACATGCTGGATTGGTCACTGGGTCCTTGCTGAAAAGAAGTGGGTTTAGCCTTCAACTATACTTCTTCAACTAATTGGAAGGAAAAAGAAGTGTGTTGATGCATAGCAAGAAGAGAGACCCATTGAACTTTCGCCGTCAAAGTCCCCTAATTTCTATACATCCGACGGCCTTGTTAAGGAATAAAATTTCAAATCGAATAAAGATGAAAATATAGATCAATTTATAAAAGTTTGGGCTACTCCTCTTAATAAGGTCGATCTTTTAAGATGGAACCCTAAATCTTAACATGGTATTAGAGCCCGTTAAACTCCAACGAGCAATTTGATCCGATTAAGACTCAAAAAAATTGAGCACACGGATTTCAAGATTGGTATACTCAAATAAGCCACTATCTTGCGGGGGCATGTTAAGTGATAAAATCTCACATCGAATAAAGATGAAAATATAGACCAATTTATAAGAGTTTAGGCTGCTACTCTTATCAATGTTAACATTTTAAGATGGAATCTCAATTCTTAACAGTCCTAGTATTCTTCAAACGACCGCCAGTGTTCTCCTCATCGGCACCATCACTGTTGTTTGCATAAAAATGATGAACGTAGAGGTGGAATTTGAAGTGGGTGCGTGGTTAATATGGTGAAGCAGAGGTTGTGGAAGAAGATTAATCCAGTTGGGGGATGGTGGTGTCGTAGGTGGAGTTGGAGTTGGGTTGATTTGGTAGGAATAGGTGAAGATAGGGATGGGTGGAGTGGTTGAGGGGTCAGCGTTGCTAGTCGTGATAGCTGTGACCCTGGTGGTTTTGGCCAAGTTTTGCTCACGTCGAGCAAAAATGTGGTTTAGGCTTCGGGAATGATGGTGGAGGTGATGGGAGCGACAATGGCAGTGGGCAATAGTGGTTAGTTGTCGGCGAGGAGGCGGTGGTGGTGCCGACAGTGTGTCGGCACTGCTGTTGGCTGGGAGGAGAATCACCTTTTTATTTTTATTTTTTTCTAATTTTTTGTTTATTTATTTAATGTTGTAATTGTAAAGCTACTATTTTCCCTCTTTTAATTTTGTCAAAATTAGTCAAAAATTCATTTTTTTTTGTTAACTAACGATCATCCATTTGGACCTCAAGTGCATATTTTTAAAATGTTTGAAACTGTATGTAATACAAAGTGAATGTTATGATAAAATCTACAAAAAAAAAAAAAAAAAAGAGAAAAATTAAACGGGGAAGTAAACGGGGTCAAAGCCACGCCCCTCCCTAAATGGG
>CAIGRQ010111916.1:0-16026 GCA_903798375.1 Fraxinus sp. D2006-0159 | reverse complement strand
CTATCAACACTATTAATATGGTTTTTTTGTCAACCAAATTAACCTAATAACATTACTAATGGAAATAATAACTCATATGATTAAAATCAAGAAAATTGTGTAACAGTTGGAAGATATAAATCTTTGTATAAATTGCCGTACCCAGATGGAGTACCTATACGTACCCATGTCCGGTATCATGTTGTGTCAACACGAGTACTCCCGTCATTTTGAAGAGTCCGAGTATCATAGGAGAAATCATTAATCATCTTGATTGATCACATTTTTTTTTTTTATCTATTTATATTTTTATATGGAATCTGTATCATAATACGTGTATGCTAAGGAAATGGATCAGGAAGAATTGATATTGATATTCACCTAACATGTGAGTGAAAGAATCTGATAGACATACCCGTGCAAACAGAATATGATCAAGTCATGGTGGGGGCGGCATGATTAGATACTCTAAATCTTGATGAGGGCCATGGGGATAGCCCACAAGATCCGAGAAACAGTTCATCACTCCCATCATCAAATCTAATGCACAAGATCTGCTCATACAAAGAAATAAGGACAATACAAAAAGTGTTAAGAAAGGAAGTATGAAGTACAAATAATCAGAGACAGCAAATTTTGCATGTGTTTTGCTTTCAGAAAGCAAGTATTTGTACAAATTAGTGGCAAGAATCTATGGGATATATACAACATAGGACGACAGACTTGTGCATCTTGTGAAGGTATATAGATAGTGCAATTGGAAGATGCTTCACAGACAAAGCGTACATATTTACTACAGACATGGAGGATTGTTTTGCATGATGTGGACCGGCTGCTTCTGAGCTCGTAGTAGCAATTTTATCTTACACTTTAAGGGTTTGTTTGTGCCAGATTTTAATATGATATAATCTAAGTCAAAGTCACACCGTCAATATCAACAACATCTTTTATGGGTCCCACATTTTTTCAACCACGCATTTCAAAAACTTCTATCACAATCCACTTAAAATTTGATTTTAATTTACACCAAACACCCTCTAAATAATATAGTATTGTGGGCGTATAAAAGTTAATGTGCGATGGGGCATCTATCAATGGAGGATGCGGAGGCAATGGTTACTCGGGATGGGCTGATCGTTGCCAAGGAAAATGACTTTCAACTGTAGATGATTTAGATGATGGTGTTTTTCATTGAGCTGATTCGAAGCCATTTTTTATTTTGTCCACAGCCCTTCTTTGTTGTAGATTGATATCAAATTTTTAGTAAATTTTGATAAAAGTCGATAAAATGTATGTTTGAAAAGTTATGTATCCTAAGAAATATATAGTTGAAATTAATTATTGACTTTGATTAAGATAAATCTTGATTTTAATCCTCACCAAACATGTGCTATATAAGTTGATGAGATTTTGACGTTGTTTCAATATATTAATGTTTTGCACAATGTCAATTTGTTTACTCAAACATAATTTTAGATGAGATAATTAAAAATTTTACATGACTTCATAGAATTTATATTTAGTATAAGCATCATCAAACTCTTAAAATTGCACATAACATAGTAAAATGTGATGGTAATTCTTGTAAATAAAAAACAAAAAATCAATTAAAAAAAATCTGGCAAATGAAAAAACTTCATCCATTGTGTAAGAAAAATTAAAATATCTTGTTTTTTTTCTTTTGCAGTTGTTGTGATAATTCATTCTTTGATTAATAAAATAACTTAAATTGTTTATAATTAAGTGAAAACAAGAACAAATTGCATTAAAAAAGTTGGTATTATATAAAGCTCGAAGTTGGTATTATATAAAAAAGTTGATAATACAATAACACGTACGATAGACATTGGCTGGACAAAAAATGGTTATGATAAGATCAATACACTGAGATTCGAAAAAATTGCATCACAAAATAATTCATCCGTCTCTCTCAAAGTTGGACAGTAGCAGTCGTAGTATATGCTTTATGACCATCTTGTATGGACGAATGATTTATGTTACTTTATATGCTATAATCAATAAAGATGCATTTAAAATGATCCAAATTGATACTTAATTTCTTAATTGGATCTGAATAACTAACTTCAAACATGTTAATTGACGATAGCAAATCATACCGCGGCGGTCAAAAAAGAGTGTTCCCTTTAGATAAGATGCACCATAGGCCATCCTCGGCCTTCTACGTCATGAAGAACAAATCAAATCTCGATCTTTGAAGGCGTACCAACTTTTAATTAAAAAAATTGGCTCTCCCAAACTTCAAGTTTATATGGTATTCTACCAAATATATACTACACCGGTGTGTAGACACTTTTAAGTTAAATCAAAAGCTCAATTATAGACAGGACGAGCCAATACATATATATATAATCTTCTTTTTCTCTATGAATTTTGTCAATCCCCCTCCCCATCCATATATATAGATAGAAGTGGTTTAATTCAAATCCAAATTCAATTAAGCTATAATAGGTTCGATTCTATATGTAGCCAATGAACTTAATTATAAATGCAAACAAATTTTTCAAAGTAACTGTAATTTAGTTCAAGACTTTAAAGAAAAAAAGGTTGAACTCTAACATTGAAGACCCCGTCCCGCCCCTCCTCGCCCCGCCGCTAGAGCATTGTGAAGGAGGTAACTCACGAGATTTGCCTCAACAGGTCAGGGTATAAGAGCTGCCATACTGTTGCCCCCAAAGAATCCAATTTCAAACCTTGTTAGAGGCAATATTTTCCTCTAACTTACCGTATATTTATTTCATCCCTATCAAAGATCCAATTATTAGGTACGAGAAAGAATGACCATTTTGTCCCTCTAGTTATTAACACTATCTTAAGTTACATTTTCTTCAACGGTCTTTGTGAAACAATCAAATATGTCGAAATTTAGTTGTCTTTAAATACCAATTCATAGATTTGTAATCGTTCCACATAAAACATTTAAGTAGTCATTAACCATTTTTTAGGGCGGTCTTTTCTGTATGAATTCGTATCCTCTATTTCACTCGTTATCAAGTTTCCAACTCATTGAGATATTTGATCAATCAAATTGATATCATTCATTGGTAAATCAAAAATCTATTAAACTCATGACAATATATACACATACCTATCAAAGAATTTAGATGACATATCAGGTGATCAAGTAGAATTTAAATCTCTACATGATCGTGCAATAAAGTTAACTCAAAACGTGATCTATTCAATACATTCCAATTGTACTAGTAAAATCATTAAGTTATTTCCGCATTAAGGACAAATCACGAACTCAAGTAGTAAAATAGTCAAAACTGCAATCTTTCGGTGCAAGGTGTCAACCCTTATACATTGATTGTGAACAATTTGATTCATGATCAAAATATAAGTTACGTTACATTGTCAAAAGTACCCAACTTGTATTATCACGAGTATACATTGACACTTTCACATACCCATTATTAAATAAAATGCAATAACAATAAATAAAATAAAAACAAAATTTATTTACTTTAAAATTGTCATTTTATTATAACAAAATTATACCATATGGACACAATCCAACAACTGAGTTGAAATATGCTGTCTATTTTTGCTGTCCACTAAATTTCAAATTGACACGTCATGGAAAATAAAAGTTGTCGTCAATTTTTATTTTCTAACCTTAACATCAATTTTAATTTTCCATGATGTGTCAATTTGTAATTAGGCGAAAAACAAATTGAACATTACAAATAGATAGCAAATCTCAAATTCCAACAACTATAGTAAAATCGATAGTCACACTTTTCCATTTTACCCATATCATAGGTTATATCAATGTCAACAAGAAAGGGCCATGATCCCATCAACGATGAGTAATACATGAATATTAACATATGTACTTGGCACTGGTATAAATCGAGTTTTGCCAAAGTATGACCCTTCTGGGGCAACTGAGCAATCTCCTTCTCAGCCAAGCGAGGCGTACTAGAAAATCGTGAGTGCATTGGGTCGGTGCTACCTAGACTTTTGGGTCAAATATAGCTGGCCTTTACAAGCAGCCCATTTTGAGTCATGTTGAAGCTTGAGTGAAACGCGATGGTGAATGTTGAGTGCTCTCGAGTTTGGATGACAATTCACGCTTTTACACCTTACGTGTGAAAGAGAGACCAAGAGCAGCACTTTTTCAAGGAAAGAAACAGAATAGTAATTACTACTCATCAGTTGTCGAGTGGATCTAGGATGAATATTGATATCTGATGAGTTATTGTCTCAACTTTCTTATGATATTTCCTAGTCATGTGGGCCTTGTAAGATCCAATATGAAATTTCATTATTCCCCTGTACCTTTACAACTAATTGTCCCATGTTTTAAATGGATTTTATGCTCTTTGTACTATATATACTATAGAACCAGTTCTTTTACTATACAACAATTTGTAGTAACTAAGGCATTTAAACAGAATTAATGTTTCAATATATAAAAACACTAATGTTCCAGTCTTCCTTGACAAACTACTTGGACAGTTAAACCGGATAAGGAAAGATCTTTATTTGTTATTTATTTTATTAATTCATACCTTATGAGTCGAAATATTTGTTACAATATTTAATATATTCTACAGAGATCATAATCTCTAGCTACAAGACAATAAACCTTAGAACCATCTTTTTAATCATAACACCTATTAATTAGTATTAGAGTAACCATGCCCCTAATCAATTATGATTTTACTCTTTGTATGAAACAAATTATTATGTTTGGATCTCCTTATTTTCTTGCGTCCGTGTGTGCATGCGGGCAAAATACAGAAATCATTGATCCCTACTTTCTATTTCTTTGTTGCACGAATGTTTGACATTTTATGAAATGAAATGAGTGCGAGTGTTTTGTGTGCTTTCAAAATATAATGAGTCTATCTTAAAATATTAATCTACAATCAACCTCCCCCACTCCACTCAATTATGTGCACTCTTTTTGTGTGCTTTCAAAATAGTAACAAAGTATCCTTTTTTTATTTGGGTAAATTGCAGCAACAGAATCGAACGCATTCTTGTGCACTTTCATTCCCAATGTTATAACTACAATCCGAATCACAAGATAATGATGATAATGAAATAAAGATAAAGGAAATAAGAACACAAGAAAATTTAGAGGAGGAGAATCTACTATAATAAGTAGCTTTGTGTTTACAATATCAAAATTCCAATAATCTCAATTGAAATCTAGGCTTTGAAGAATGTTTTCTCTCAATTCTCTTGATATTAAAATTAATAATAATATTACAAGCAGTGACCTATTTCAAGAAATTTTAAGTCACAAGTCCAACAATAAACACCACTCATCCTCTCCAACAAGCCTCAATGAACTAAATCAATGACAAACACCTACTAACTTAAAACAATGTTCAAACTTAGCAATAGAAAGTGGTTTTGTCATCATATCAGCAGGATTATCACTGGTATCAACCTTGCTCACTACAATATCACATCGAGCAATCACATCACGCACAAAATGATACCTCACATCAATGTGCTTGGTCTTGTCATGAAACATTTGATCTTTAGTCAAGAAAATTGCACTCTGACTATCACAAAATAATGTAGATATCTGCAAGTCTTCACTAATTTCACCAATCAATCATCTTAGCCATATATCCTCCTTACATGCCTCTGTAATGGCCATGTATTTTGCGTCTGTTGTAGATAGAGCTACTGTATTTTGCAAAAGTAGCTTTCCAGCTGACGTCACGATCACCAAGGGTAAACACATACCTTTTAAGTAATCTTCTCTCATCAAGATCCCATGTATAATCATAACTGATAACTCCATTTGAATCTCCACCAAAATGCAAACAAGCATTTGAAGATCCCCTCAAGTATCTGAAGATCTATTACACTGCTTTCCAATATTCCTTGCCAAGATTAGCCATGTATCTACTGACTGCACTAACTGTGTATGCCAAATCAAGTCTTGTACAAACCATAGTATACATGAGCGAACCAACTATGCTGGAGTAAGGAACCCCACTTCATCTGACTATGGACACAAGTTAGATGATAGTTTGAAGTGGGCAGCCAAGGGAGTACTGACAACCTAACTTTCACCATAATGAATCTTTCTAAACACCTTCTCGATGTACCCCTTCTGACTCAAATAAAATCTGTCGGTCTTTCTATCCCTTAAGATCTCCATTTCAAGAATCTTTTTTTATTGGACCCAAGTCCTTCATTTCGAACTCCTTGCTGAGTTGTAATTTTATTTTTCTGACATATACTTTATCCTTGGCTATTATGAGCATATTATCAACATATAATAACAAATATGTAGTTGAACTACCACTTTCCTTTCTAAATCAGGAGTAGTCATGAATGAATCAAATCTTTTATACCACTGCAATGGTGATTGCTTCAATCTATACAAGGATTTTTTTAATAAGCACGCATAGCCTTCCTTCCATGAAGCTATGAACCTCTCTGGTTGTTGCATGTAGATGTTCTTTTCAAGTTCTCTATGTAAAAATGTTGTCTTGACATTCATTTGCTCTAGCTTCAAATCATCCTTAACCACCACTTCAAGTAAAGCTTGAATAGATATACTTTACAACTGGTGATAAAACATCTGTAAAATCAACACCTGAAATCTGACTGTAGCCTTTTGCCACCAATCTAACCTTGCATCTAACATCCTCAATCCTTGATGTGGCTTCATTTATTTTGAGCACCCATTTACAACGAACCACCATTTTTCCTTTAGGTAATGTCACAAAGTCCCAAGTGTTATTTTTGTTCAATGACTTCATCTCCTCATGCATAATAATCATCAATTTGCTAGAATCACTACAATTGTATATGTAGCAAGCTTCTTAGTGGAATCAATGTTTTCAGCAACACTCAATGCACAAGCAACCAAATCTGCTACCCCATACTTCTGTAGAGGTCTAATCTGTCTGCGATGTCTGTCCTTAGCTATGAAATACTGTGGTACTGGTGGTGTAGGCAAAATAAATAAGATATTACTGTCGTCAATCTTGAACTGAACTGATCTATAGTAGACTGTTCTACAACATCTGATTGTTTCTCTGAACCAAATTTCATCTCCACCTAAGTTGAATAATTCTACTCCTCAAAGTTATCAGAATCCCCAAGAGATGAACCACAAACCATAGCAAGTTCATCAAATACCACATTTTCTGGACACCACAACTTATACCCATTCACACCTGATTTATACGCAAGAAAGATGTACTTTCTAGACCTAGGCTCTAACTTCTCATTATCTTCATGAGCATAAGTCGGACACCCAAAAAGTTTCAAATCAGTATAGCATGAAGGTTTACAAGACCATACCTCCTCTGGAGTCTTTTTATCAATCGAAACTAAGGGTGAGAGATTACTCAGAAAACAAGTTGTAGTAGCAGCTTCAACTTAAAAAGACTTAGGCAACCTTGAATTTGAAAGCATACGACGAACCTTTTCCATCAAGATCCTATTCATTTGTTCTGCCACACCATTCCGTTGAGAAGATTCAGGCACTGTCAATTGTCTCAGATGCCTTCAGCCCTACAGAAGCTATTGAATTCACCAGAGCAAAACTCCAATTTTCACTTACTTTTTGATTTGCTTTTCTACCAATATTTTCCACTCTTTGAAGGTCCCAAACACATCAGTTTTATGTTTCCAGAAGAATACCCTAACTTTCTGGAGAAATCATCAATTAATGTCAACAAGTAATAATAGCCACATTTAGATGGTACCCTTGCTGGTCTCCAAAGATCTGAACGGATATATTCAAGTGCTCCTTTCGTGTTGTGTCTTCCTTTAGTAAATTCGACTCCCTTTTGTTTTTCAAAGACATAATGCTCACAAAACTCTAATTTGCTGGTCTTTTGCCCATCAAGAAACCCCCTTTTACTCAACTCAGTCATCCCATTCTCACTCATATGCCTGAGCCTCATATACCAAAGTTTTGTGACTTCGTCATCTGTAAAAAAAAAAGTAAAAACTCTTAATTTCCCTATCACCATGGAACCGTGCAAAATGTACAGATGTGCAAAGTTTTTATGCCCCTTCATGAAATTAAGAGCACCTTTGTTCACCTTCAAAACTCCACCTTCACCGATGTATCTGTAGCCTTTTGAGTCAAGTGCACTAAAAAATATGAGATTCCGCTTTAGTTCTGGTATATGTCTTACATCTGTAAGTGTTCTGATAGTCCCACCGAATATTTAATTCTAATTGTACCAACTACAGCAATTTTAGAAAGCGCGCTGTTTCCCATAATTATAGCACCTCTCGAAACTCTTTCATATGTAGAAAATCATTCCTTGTTAGGACACATATGAAAAGTACAAGTTGAGTCAAGAACCCATTCATCACTAGATTTAGTATCTCCGTTAGAAATCACAAAAAGCTCTCCACCACTTTGCCCATCTTCTACAACATCAGCCTCCGTTGTATTAATATATTACTTCTATCTCTCTGTAGCACCAGAGTTTTATTTCTATTTTTCAAGACAAAGCAATCATCTCTAATATGACATTTTTTCTTACAGTAATGAAATGTCTTCTCAGCATGTCAAGACTTCGATCTGCCCTTCATATTTTTTCTAGAATTCCTATCTTGATTTCTCCCACACACAATTAAGCGTTCAACATAATTTTTAGATCCTCCAACAAGATATCTTATCTTCTCCTTAGATAATAAAGCATCATAGACTTTTTCAACAGTGAGAGTATATCGACTATAGAGAATATTATCCCTAAAAGTTACATATAATGGTGGCAGCGAACACAACGACATCAAAACCAAGTCATCCTCATCATACTTAACCTCCAATATTTTCAAATCAGCCACGATTTCTTTAAACATAGTTAAGTGATCATACAATGATGTACTTTCAGACATTCAGTAAGAATACAAGCGCTATTTCAAATGTAGCTTGCTAGTCAAGCTCTTTGTCATGAAAAATTGCTCCAACTTTAACCACAATGCAGCAGTACTCTCTTCCTTAAGAACATCTTAATGAATTTGATTAGAGCGATGTAGATGAATTTGAGGTTGGACTTTTCGATCCCTACGCCACTTTTCATCCTGCGTCCAGGCTATTGACATCCTATCAAAACCAAGCAAGACTTCTTCCAAATCCATCTGCGCATACGTTGCTCGCATCTTCACTTACCATAATGTAAATCTCATGTTTCTAGCCAATAATGGAATAGCATACTTCATTGTTGCGCATGTGAAACAATCAACCTTGTGCTCTGATAGCACTTGTTATGTAATCCGGATGACAAGATAATGATGATAATGAAATAAAGATGAAGACAAGAAAATTAAGAGGAAGAGAATCCACTATAATCAATTACTTTCTCTCACGGGCGATAAGGGACTAAAAGATCTACTACATTAATTCTTGTTTAATATATATATATATTTGTTAATTAAAATATGAGGAGGGATCAATAAATATTTTTTGAGAAAAGTAAAACAAAGAGTTAAAGTAGAGAGTCATGTTGGAGCGTATAAAAAGTTTTACTCTTTAAATTTAAATATGATCTCTATTATGCATAAGATGCTCTAAAGAATTTCTCGAAGATGCTATATGACAACCTTAATAATATGATAATTGATAAAGAAATTAGTAAAATCCCATTTTCTTAAACGATGAGTTTGTAGTGCATCTGCACCAAATTTATGTCCAGATTATCACTTCTTTAAGGTGATTTACGCGATTTACTTTTTGCACCTTTTCTACGTACAAGATTAACTTATGAGTACGTGTATGCACTTCCTATAATTCTTTTGGGCCTTCAGAGTATTGGGTTCAGATTTGACAAATCAATCATAAAGACTAATCAACATTTAAAAGGTGGTCACACACATATTATATATATATATATATATATAGAAATACGGCATTCATTTTGCTTCTTCTCCCATTTTGAATACGAAAATTATAATAATTACTTGCCTGTTAAAAATCTTTGAAAATAACCATTTGGGATCTGATGGAGTTGCAGGTATGAAGGGGAATTGTTTTTGAGGGGTGAATTTTCATAGAAATATTGGGGAAATGACGGGGAAACATACCAAAGATTTTCTTCTTAATTCTAAGTTTGGTTTGTAGGTATAACAGGCAACATAGGAGTCTGAAAAGTCAATTTCTAAATATAATTACCATGTCCGTGTTGTCCCATTAAATCACCTTGAAGTGCTCAATTTTATCAAATATGAAAGGAGACGTCCTTTAAAATTTGGGAACATTTGTTACATGGATTTTGGAAGAGATACGCTTACGAAATGACAAAGTCTTCATGAATCTTTGAAAATGACGCCAAAAATATATTTATTTTAAAATTTGAAACTTAATAGATTTAATGAATCAATTATTGGAATTTCAAAGTGGTTCGAATACAAGTGAGCGAATTGCTTTTTAATCTCAAAAACAATGAGCCACTGTGGTCACATTTATTGAAACTCAGACGATAAAGCAACTGAAAGTATATTAATAATACTATGCATATTGAAAAATCCGTCATCCTTTCTTCAGTTGACATTTTTCTCAAAATAATATTGAGGTTACCAAGTTATAAAATGTAATGAGCCGCTCGAACCCTGGTCAATTTGGGTATAACTCGCTGTTTACCTTCGCCGTTACTGAGGGCCCGATGGCTGGTGATCCAGGAAATTAGTCTGACTAAGTTGGGATAGCTGGGTACCAAAAAAAATAAAATGTAATGAGCCAGAAGATTGGCTTAAACATTACAAGGAATGTAAATCGACTAGTCTCGTAAAAAAATAGAAAAATCATCATACTTTATTATCATTGAAATTAATTAATTAGTGGGTAAAAATAATTCTGATACTTCAATAAAATAATTGCAATAAATAAAAATTGATTAGTGCAACCCAAATGTAGCACCTATGATTTTGAACTATTTATTATCTATAAGAAGACAATATATCTCAATTAGTGGATCAACTGATCTTTTATTGTTTATCCCAAAATCTTAATCTCTATACAATATGTCAAATGTTAGAATTTGGGTGTGATTCGAATTTTTTTATTGAAAATAGTTGAGAGTTCTAATTAAAATGCACATTAAGAAGAATCATATTTGAAATGCTATTGTTGAATCATATTCAAGTTTACGTGGCGAATCTTAATAGTTTCTACTTGAAGGCCCAATTAGGAGTAGAAATTTGTGTTAAACTTGAAGATGACATTGGATAAAGAAATCAAGTTTTTGGAGTAAAGGACCCAATAATGGCACCGGGATATTTTTGGTCAGGCGCCACCCGACTGTATTCTATTTCTTCTCTATATATAGTTGTCTCTTCATTATGATTTATTAAGAAGTTAGACAAATTATAAATATAAAATCTTTGTATTCTTTCTCTATATTATATTAAAACCTCAATTCTCTACAAATTATTTTGTTCTTGTGTTCTTGTAATCAATTAATTCATATTGTAACTATAATCTCTTATTTCTCCAACATGTTGATATTGGATTAAATCCGGTATCATCTCATTCTTTCATAACAAACTGGTATAAGAGCTTTTGTTATTGAAATTCTTAGGAAAATCTAGGTTTTGATCAAATTAATATCTCGACTTGACCTTTCATGATGACAGTAATGAAGTATGTCCCTCAGATAAATTTGGACAATGTGTTGTTGATATTTGATTAGATGTCCACAATTTGGACTCTGGAGGAAAAATAATGGAGAGATCAAAAGGCCTATCTAAAATATATCTTCATGTTTCAAATAATATTCTTCAAAACGTTTTGAAATAGAAGTCAAATGTTGTATTATGGTTAAAATTTGAGTAATTATGAATGACGAATAATCTTATTGGCAAATTGTATCTGAAACAAGAACTATATTCTCATCATATGAAAGAAGGTACATGTCTTCAAGAACACCTAGCCGCTTTTAAGGAAATCATCGCTGATTTGGAGACATTAGAGGTCAAATATAGTAGAGAAGATTTGGGATTGATTTTATTTTGTTTCTGTCCTATTTGGTGATGTACAAGCCCAATGCTTGGAATTTTCTCAACAATCAATTTTTAAGAATTTGCCCCTCGTTAGGGTGGTAGAGGTGGAAAATATTTCTAATTGGAATTTTGATGGTGAATTTCGTTTGTGCTTTTGTTGAAAAGTTGAAGTTTATTCTTTGCAGTGAAATTTGTCTCCAGGTGTAGAATCTTTGAAATTTATTCATTGCATTGAAATTCGTGTCAAAGCGAAAATTGTTAGAATTTAGAATGACCCGAATTCTTTGAAAATTGTTCATGAATGATGCTATGTGTATTTGTACAAATATCATTTTTGATTGTTCATTGCACATCAAAAATACATTCTTGCATCCTAGAGAAAACAAATGTTGCCATCGTGAAATGGAATATATATTCAACTCAAATCTTTGACAATTGACCTAGGACATCACAGGATCTACAGCATATATACAGTTGGATTCTAGTCCCCACATGAAAAACATGCATATCTGGCATCAGATTTTGGTATTTTGTGTGCAACACGAGTAATAATTCTTGAATCATCAAGAAACTATTGTCCCGAAACTATTTTTGATGGTTCAAATCAGTGGTCCAAAACTAACAGTTAAGTCTCTCTCTCTCTCTCTCTCTCTCTCTCTCTCTCTCTCTCTCTCTCTCTCTCTAGATATGGTGTGTGTATAGACACTATTGACTGGACTTGACTTGAAGAAACTTCCTGAAAACAACTAAGCCTAACTTGGCACGTGTGTCACAGTCATAGTTTTCTATAGACAAAATCTTGGATCAAATTTGATGTTTCCGCAATTCTCTTGTGAGAAGGTACCAAGAAAATCTTATATATTATAAATTAAAAGAAACATATATGGCCCATAAAAAATGATTTCCCGTTCTATTTTTCAACAGCTTTCCTTTGGAATCCACAATTCCAAGAATCACCGATGTAAATATTACACACCTCTTTGTAAGACAGCTTTCAGATTGAATTCGAAGTCCTTTACAAAATTTGATTTAGCTTTTGTATAAGATCCAAGAAAGGAAACTAGACATTGTATTAATCAATTTTGATCAATGGTTATCTTAATTTTGTTTTAGTTTGGTAGCTAGTGATGTTTCGGGTGGCTGTAACTATCTCTTTTATTAGTTGCTTAGCCCCTATTTGGTTTTACTAAAAAATTGATTTTTAGTATATTTCGAAAAAGGTTAACGAAATGTATGGTTGAAAAGTTGATAAAAATGTGGATCCAATAAACTATGTGGTTGAAAATGGTTTTTGAAAAATAAGGGCTAAACAGGGGCTTCGTTTTGTTTGGTTTTGTCATGTTCGAGTCTGATCTTCGAACCGATGTTTTCTTGGACTCTTCCGGTACTTCATTTTCATGTTTTAATACAATATTGAGACTGATAGATGTGCACCTATTGAGTCTGATTCTCACCTACTTTAATAAAAAAAATTCAAAATTTTATCAAATAGTGTAAGATATCTGCTAGATAAACTTAGTAGAAATTAGGATGTTAAGATGGATATACTAATTTAAAAGTAAAAAATGAGAATCAAATGCTTCTCAGCTACTAGAGATCTAGGAGCCAGTTTATCTTACACTTAAGTAATACATAATTATGGGCATATAAAAGTTAATCTAAGCACATGATGGGGCATCTATTAGTGGAGGATACGGAGGCGATAGCTAGTGGCGATGGACTTTTCTTTGCCAAGGATTACGACTTTCAACTTGAGATGAGTGTGATTGGCTTCAAGTGGTATAGAATGCGTTAAAAAAATATGAGAGTAGAAAAGAAAGAGGGCAACCCAAAATAAAGAATTGCTTGAGTATGTGATCAAAAGCTATCCTAAAATGATATTTTCTCTCTTGAATTTTGAGATTTCTTGTGGGGAACAATGACAGTCAGTCAGAGATTTAAACAAGCCTTTGGGGGTAAATCAATAAGCAAAAAGTGAAGAACCTAATAATAACAAAGAATACTTTTTAATTTTTGAAATAGTTTTGTACCGGAGTAATGCTATTCATTCCCACAGGAGTTATAATCCCAATTTAGATGGCATTAATGTGGCATTAAATGATAGATCACTTTTAATTTAACTTATCATTTAGAGTCACTTAAACTGGGATTGTAACCCCAATGAGGCTACATACCATTATACAAATAACACCGCACCATATATCCACCAAATCGCCACTACTGTAACACACTACCGAATCCATCAAATGGTCTAAGTTAGTAACATTTTTAGGCACTGGTATGAGGGATGAAGTCAAGCGGACAAAAAAGGGTGACTCACTCTGATTTCCCGACTCCCGTCTTCACCACCGTAATTACGGATGAAGATTTTGACTTCACAGCTAATGATGATAAAGATAGAGAGCCAAAAAAGGGTAGCGGAGTCGATCTAAGTGGTTTTGGTGGCTTGGACTCTGGGTTTTATGGTTAGTTTTCCTCGAGAATCCTAGAGAGAGGAGCAAAACCATAAGTTTGCTATCACTTTATTTTTTAAATGTCTTTGTAAGTTTGTCAGATGTGAAATTGTATAATTAAATTGTTGTAGTTATGTATTTTTCCCTTTTCCTTGTCCCACATTGTAATGAAACAAAATTGGTATTTAACCCAATATTTAAAATTATACCCAACTTTCACAATTGCCAAAATAAACCGCCACAAACGTCGACTTGACCCCAAAAGGCACTTGAAGCTTTTCTCCAAAAAACTAGCACCTTGTGTTGTTGCCATCGACAAAAAAAGGCACTCGTCAGAGCTACCACGACACTGTGGACTCATCCGTCCCACTCAATCTATATGTCACAACAATGATTAAGCCCATATTTGATAATCATTATTTAAAAACTTTTTTCTATATACTTCTTTTCGAACACACGTTCACATAATAAAATGTCATACACGTAAAACCAAAATATTTTCATACTTAACAACACATTCTCCCAAAATAAACTATCTAAAACATTATTTTAGCCAAATAAGGGCCATCAAAGGGTGGTTCAAGGTGTCACCGCTGTATGGGAGCCACGATGGCACCACCCTTGGGTATCGCCACATAGCATAGAAGTGGTACCCATGGTCCCATTGTCGTCGTGTCTTACGCACAGCGGTAGCGCCGCTGCCAACACCCATGCGTGGTATTGTAAGTCGAGTTTCTCCTTTTTTGTTGACCATGGCGTCTGTTTCTTATTCTCCTTTGAGTTCCAATGGAAAGGGTACAGAGAAATATGGCACAACATCTATAGCGATGCGTTTGATATTTATCGACAAGTCAAGAGAACTAAAACAAGGAAAAATCTTTGTTGCTCTATGATTTTAGTATTACTTTTGCTTCTATTTTATTTTTTGTTTGATGAGCTCACAAAATAATTATAATATTAAAATAAATACATGATTGTTTTCTTTCTGCAGTGGCCAAAAACTTGTTGCGTTTTTATCTCGCAAGTGGACGGATCGTAACAAGTAGTAAAGTGGACCTTTGAGTCCGGATTATCGTTCCCACGATGACTATTCTTTTAGACTCAATTTATTATTTCTAACTTTTATTTGATGCAAATAAACAAGAAGAATGATTGGTTATGAATTTTTGAATTGAAATACTTGAAATTAAATTGAATGCAAAAGCGAATTGTTTGGAAATTCAAAGGATACGGATATTATGGCGGAACAATTTCACCTATTTATCACATTTACTCCNAATGATTGGTTATGAATTTTTGAATTGAAATACTTGAAATTAAATTGAATGCAAAAGCGAATTGTTTGGAAATTCAAAGGATACGGATATTATGGCGGAACAATTTCACCTATTTATCACATTTACTCCTTAAATCAAGATTCATACAAAAGGTAGTGTTCCATCGAATTCTTCTATTGTATTCAATTTACCTATCTCAAGTTTTCATTGAGTCTATTTAACTAATTCAATTCCATATCTCTAAGCAAATTGACATTTAGTTAAATGAAACATCGGTTCTAAGACTTCAATTACGACCGCAGCAATTAACATAGGTATCTCTACACATTATGCCAATTTACCGGAATTTACTACTT
>CAIGRQ010111894.1:0-10151 GCA_903798375.1 Fraxinus sp. D2006-0159 | reverse complement strand
TATCAGTTATACTGTAGCGAAACCAAATTATGAACAGTGGAAAAACCAGTTTAGGTGTAAAACAAAGGGTGCAAAAATGAACAGTGATTTGCCATTCCCTCTTTTAATAGAGTAAGGATTACAAACTTATTTTCTTAACTTTAAATTTGCCTACAAAAACTATCGCAAAATAAAGTAATAGAAAAAATGTTATCGGAAAATTTATATGTAACAAAATAGTAATTTAAGATTAGCAAAAGTATTTTTCGTTGGTGATAATTTTTAAAAAATAATATCTTAATAAATTTAATCTATCGATAAAACTTCCGTCTTTAAATGATAATATAAAAGAAATATAATCTTCAAAACATTATGATAGTAATAAAATAATAGCGAAAATTTTATTTAAAAGTGCGAATGAATTTTTTGTGTTCAATATTAAAAAGTGCAATTTCAATTTATGTATGAAAAATTTGTCTATAAATAAAGTAATATAAATTTTAAATGTTAATGTCTGAATTTTGTTGGTAATTAAAATTGTTGGAAAAAATATTTATCCTTCATTAATATTATAAATAAATAAATAAATGTCTTAAATTACTAACTGATAAATGTTTATATTATACTAATTTTGAACCTTGAATTTACACGATTGTTAGGTTTAGAATCGTGATTTTATTAATTTTACATTAATTTTAGGTTAATTATATATTTGGATAAAAATGGGGGTTGCTCAATTGGTCAGGTTTTGAGTTTGCTCTTCAATGGTCACCATTCGAGTTTCCTCAGGACCACTGAGTTGAGTACCGACTGTAAATTTTAGGGCCCCGTGGAATTAGTCGAGGTACATGCAATCTGACCGAACATCCACGGTTATCAAAAAAAAGTGTATTGTCTTCGCTATAATATCTAATTGGATTAAATAAACTAAATTCTTTTAAAAATTTGATTAAGTATTTATACAAAACTACAAATATACAACTGAAAGATAACGCATATAAAATTATGCCTCTGCTTGGTTTAGTTAAAAATCAAATTTTTAGTAAATTTTGAAAAAAGTTAATGAAATATGTTACTCAAAAGTTGATAAAAATTAATGATCTAAAAATCGGTAATTGAAAATGAATTTAAAAAAAAATTAAATGAGGGTAAAACAGATATTATAAATTACTTATTACATATGCTACTATTAATATTTTTAGGGCCTGTTTGTTTTGGATTAAAATCTTATTTTAATTTAAATCAAAGTCAAATAATCAATATTAACAACATTTTTCATGGAATCCACAACTTTTCAACTGTATATTTCAAAAACTTCTATCGCAATCTACTAAAAATCTAATTTCAATCCTCACCGAACACCCTCTTAATCTCTTTCTTGTAAAGTGTATTGGGTGGCATCGTCACAAAATCAATTAGGTAATGATTAGAAAAGAAAACATTTTAATAAGTGGAAGCCACATAAAAGAAGCCAAAGTAAACATGACTTCACTTGTGCCAAAGGCAAGGCTACAAAAGTAAAGCATCTAAAGGGACTTTTGAGACTTTAGAATCATTTGGTATAATAAATTAATTAAAGAACAATAAATGTGCATATTTTATTTAACATTTTGTATATGTCTTTAACGTGTTAAATCAAGACTAGACAGCGAATACGTATCTCGTCGATTTCTATTTAATATTTTGCACACATTTTTAACGTCTTAAAGTAGATAAGATAACAAATAAATATTTCGTCTATATCTTTCTACTATTTCTCAGCGTATTGAATTGAACTCTACAAAATATCTTAAAAGTCTGAACTTTTTGGTGGGGCTACATGTCTACATGAGTTATGGGGTTCTCATTCTCTAAACTAGTGCAAAAAGTATGCACTTTGAATGATTTGTGTGCTGAATGAAACCTTATTTGGGTTCTTTTTGAAAGATTGAGTTGTAGATTCTATTATATGGTGGGTTGGGGTGGGTGTGAAAGATTCCATATGGGGTCCAATAATTGAGTGCATTCTTGCCTATAAATGGTTGCCCTGTGTGTCTCCATTTAAACTCACAGTCACAATTTTGGATTCTAGGCTTGAACAGTGTGGTTTGATTAATGTTTTCATGAGAACATGTCCACTCCAACACCCAAAGGAATGGAGAAGACACATTGATGTGATGTAACTTGATTCTTAATGAAACAATACTTTTTTCATATATACAAGATACTTATGCCATGTTTGATTTAGCCAAGTCCTTGTTTGGTTCAACTAAAAATATTGATTAAAATTAAAACTTAATCACATATTTTATGAGATTCACAAACTTTTAATCACACATTTTAATTAGTTTTTATCAAAATTTATCAAAAATATGATTTTCTATCTGAATCAAATAGAAGCTAAAAATCAGATTTTTAAAATATTTTGATAAAAATAGATGACAAAGTATATAATTGAAAAATTGTGGGTCTTATGAAATATATGATTCGTTATGAATTCAAAGAAAAATGAGTTTTAAAATATAAAGACAAAATTAGTAAATTATAAAATTCCAAAGAATTTATAGTTGAAGAATCGAGTGCCACAAAAAATTAATTATTAGCAACTTAAATACTGAAAAATATATGTAAGAACCAAAGTGTCCATTTAAGCTCATGTTTGAGCCCCATTTTTTTTTTTTAAAGAATATAGATTTTCAAAACTCATTTTCAACCACACGTTCTCCCATTAAACAATTATACATATATTTCAAAAAAAATCCTTATTTTTTAATTACACATTCTTCAAAAAAATTACTATTTCATAATACATTTTACCCCCAAAAAATGGAAATCAAACAGAGGATAAGTATCGAAAGAGAATTTTAAAAATTGTGTATTTTTAAATGAATCAATGGTAAATGTGAGTTACCTTGACAATGACTGGTTCATGAAATTAACATTCTCAACTAGTACTAGCTTATGGAAATCATATTTTAAAAGGAGTAACATTATTCATAATCAGTTATTGCAGTAGTCATTCTATGTAGTAATTTCTTATTTTAGACATTAATTTCATGTAATTCTATTGTCTCGAATAATAAACTAATGTCTCAAATAAGAAGTTGTTATATATGATGACTACTACAGTTGTTGACAATGAATATGAGTACTCATTTTGAAATAAACCCGAGTTGTGGCTAAATAGTTTTGTCTACGGCCTCAATGGTTTAAGCTTGACCTAGTTCCATGACAAAGTCGATTTTCAAACGAAATTAAGGGAAGATAAACTCAGAGTTGAATAGCTTTTAGAGCATTTCTCCTTGTACCGGGGAATTTTCGCCAAAATTACTATAGCGCAGCAGCTCGTTGGCAATTTTTTTTTTCTTGTCAACTCCCGATCAAGATTTGACAATGCTGAGAATTTCCATGTAAGTGTAGCAGCTCTGTAGTTTTAAGATTTACTATGTGTTGGTTCCTTTTTAAATATATTAAGATAATTACGTCAATGATTTTATTTCAAAAAACGACTAAATTAATTACTTATAAAATGCTTACAAAATCAATTTGTTCATCTAGTGATCTGATTATAATGAATTTTTAGCGACCAATCTCTAATCGGCTTTCAAATTTATTTATTTTTTTTCTAAATGTTATTCTAAATTCTCTACCCTCCATCACCATCTATCAACATAATTGTTAATAAAGCAAATAAAGTCCCTACCATCTCAAACTCATTAATTTTTAGAATCTTTAGTTCCTTTTAACAAGAGGGAGAAATAATCCTACAAGCTGAAAAAAGTACGGTTACGATCACTAATCTTTTGCACATTATCTTTGTCATGTTCAACAAAAACAATCTATTGCACGATCAAATCAAAACAAATAAAGTAGCAAAGATGTTTGTATACATGATTTGTCATGGACACGTGGAATCATAAAATAGGGTGGATGTCAGTTTGGTCATTCAATATATATATATATATATATATTAATCGCATCAAATATAGCTTTTTTTTTCATTCATAATTAAAGTAGAAGCTTATGGAATCTTTTGTTCCAATAATTTAATATTTTCCTTTTCTAATTTGGTATTTCTTCTGTCTTCAAATTCACCATCTTTTAACATTTTTAATTTTGAAGGGAGTGTGTCACACACACTGAAATCATGACATTGTTTAAGGGCGTGTTTGGTAGAGATTAAAATTGGATTAAAATTGAAAAATTAGCCATTATTGTTAACTTTTATTAGACGAGTGGGACCCAATAAAAGCTATATTTTCAATTTTAATCGAATTAAAATCCATACCAAACAGGCTCTAAGAAAGTTCATGTTAGTTACTAAAATATTTATTCAATTTTGCTACACTAACATAATAGTTGACATAATTTTTAACATAATGTCATATGGCAACCTATCATTTAATTATTTAAAACACAGTTAACTTTTCATCAAATCACGTCATGTCAACACATATTCAGTCATTCTAATTATTGTCATACATTTTCTGGCACACAAGCATTATTTATATTTATTAGGCTAGGTTAACTTGTCATCCCCGTCACATACAAGTATAGTCGATAGGTAGGCCAAAAACTCTAACTTCGTTTGAAAGGACTTTACGAAATAAAAAAGAAGCGCGGTTAAATGAAAAACAATTGGTAATTCTATACTTTAACCCCCATGTTAGTATAGATTAAAATCATATTTTTAGTAGATTTTGATAAAAGTTGATGAAATGTGTGGCTGAAAAATTGTGGGCCCCATAAAATGTGATTAAAATTAATTTTTGACTTCGACTTAAACTAAAATCTGAATTTTAATTTATACGGCCAAATATGGTTTCTTTTTATTATTTTTTCTTTATTCATTTAGGCAAGTTGAAGTTCACCCCCCTTGGATAAAGGAAATTCTAAATCCATACATTATGATCTAATTGAATGTATGAAACATGTCTTTAAGACACATTACATATATCAGACTATGTATGATTTATTCTTTAATGTTGTTCAATCATATTGCCCGAGCATATATTTAGAATTTGAAACCCTAATTCCGGGGGTATCATTTTTGAGACCCCTCATTTTGGACTAGCTTTGCATCTATGCATAGCATACCACGACCATAGATATTCTCCATTTATAGTCAAAAGTTTGTACTGAAGCATAAAAAATGGCAGCAAAGGAATTTCGATCCTAAATTTTTCTTAATTTATTTTAATTTCAAGCAATTATAAACAAGCTCAAGATTCAATTTTGCTGGGATATTCATGAACCAACAAATTAATGGCAGGATTAAACTTTCAATTAAGTTTCAAAATTCACAAAAATTAGAACCCTTTAATCCTTCGAGTCCTCGATTATTGCTGCGTAGAATAAAACAATATAATAAACGATACTTTTAACTTATTTTTCTTTCTTATTAATATTCAATACGATCTGATAAAATATATTTAAATTGAATACAAATTAAATAA
Organism: Fraxinus sp. D2006-0159; assembly: GCA_903798375.1. Lineage (NCBI taxonomy): Eukaryota > Viridiplantae > Streptophyta > Magnoliopsida > Lamiales > Oleaceae > Fraxinus > Fraxinus sp. D2006-0159. The sequence continues at coordinate 4,737 of CAIGRQ010111894.1, read as the reverse complement.
ATTAAAAAAAGAAAGAAACGATTAATATTTCTTGATAATCACATAAGAGTACACAATCAAGCTTAATCATATCCTAATAATAAGAATTAACCACGCCAACAAGTTACTAATTCAGTAATTTTACAAGGATATTACTTTTTTTTAAAAACTAAATTAAGATACTAATACCCAAATTAATTAACATTAATAATTTTAATTACCATATTTGTAAGAGCACCAACTTCTTTAAGTTTAGGCTCAAGATGGCCACTCAAGTGAAGTGCCACAAGATTTTCCAGCCCACCGACGCTTTTGCCGCCTATGTACAAGGCCGGAGGTGCCGCGCCGCCACTTCCAACAGCAGCGATCTCGCCCTCCTCCAGTTCGATGACAGTGGGGTGGACGCCGACGGTGGAGAGCAGATTTTTCATGACGTGGCACATGCAGCAAGACGAGCGGCTGAAGATGATCACAGGATTCTCGGATATCAGCCGTTGGATGCGCATCTCGGGTGACTCGGCGATGTCTATTGCCAGCGCCATTTACCACTGGTGGAAAAAAGAATTACTAATATATTTCGACAGGGTCTAAAATTTTCTTGGAAATGAGGGGATGATGGGTGTTCATATATAAATTACAATAGGCGTGGGGTGGGGTGGGACGGGGTGGGGGATTACACTTACATCACAACATTACATATTGTGGAAATTTCCCCCATGTACAGAAAAATTTCCACATAAATGGGCCAGAAGCCTAGAATACTCATAAAGAAGTGGGTTCCATCATGTATTTTAAGAATAATTCTTGAGGTACATATTTTTTGGTATGAGTGTCCACAGCTAGTGTGTCACACCTCCATGTGAAGGTGTGAACACCCCTATATACTAAAAATATGTACATCAAGAATTATTCTTAAAATAAATGATGTAGCCCACTCCATTACGAGAATTCTGGGCTTCTGGTCCATTTATGTGGAAATGTCTCTGTACATGGGGGAAATTTCCACTTTCCACTATGTAATGTTGTGAGGGTGTGGACACTCCTATATACCAAAAATTATGTACAATCCACTTTCAAAATAAGAAATTTGTAAAAAAAAAAAAAAAGTTTCAAAATAATGGGTCAAAGTTACAATAACACACAAATATGGTCACAGTCACAAAGACATAAATTGTAAATCATAATTACACATTTTTTTAAAGTCATATCTTATTTATTGATCACAAAATAATATATGTTATCGATCACATATTATTTATTGATTATAAATTAACTATTTTACTGGTGACAATACTCAAACAATCGATTACAAACTCACCCCACCAACCCATACCACACACGGCACCAATCAAACGTCGTGTCACCTCACCACCACCGTTGCACCACCATCATCATTGTCCCACCACTAACAACTACCAACAAAAATACCTGCCTAAGCACCTAAGCAGATTGGATCAGATCAAAGTAGAAAGAAACTAACCCAAAATTCCAAAACCAGTCGCTATGCGGTAAGCGAGCATCGCTTGCCAAAACCCAAAAACCACAACGGTGGTGGTGACCGGAGAGCTGATGGGGGTTTGACCTCCGTTAAAATGATTTTTTGGAAAAAAACAAAATGTATTTTGAATAGTAATTTTTAAAGAATGTATGACTAAAAAGTAATGAAAAGTTTTGAATTTACATTTAATAATATTTTATTGAATAATGTATGATTGAAAGTGAATTTTTGAATTAATAGAGTCCGGACATGGGCTTGAGGGTCATGTAATTAATAGAAACATCAGTTCTATATAAGTTATACTTTAGGTCCATGTTTAATTCAACTAAAAAAAGAATTAAAATTAAAATTAAAATTAAAGTCAATAATTAACCCCTATTTATCTATTATTAAAGGAAAATGAGTTTTGAAATAACGAATTTTTGAAGAATGTATGGTTAAAAGTAGGAAAAAGTTTTGGATTTAAGTAAAAAAAAATTATTTTTTTGAGATAATGTGTGGTTGAAAATGAGTTTATTTTTTATTTTTATAAAAAAGAGTTATGAAATAATGACAAACTGGGGCTTAATTTATTTATACATTTATATGATCCAGAACTTTACAACCACACATTCTATCAATTTTTATCAAAATCTATTAAAAATTTAATTTTTATCCAAACAAAACAGTAATTCTTCATTTTCCTCTTAATTGTTAGAAGAGCAGCCTACATGTACAGGAAAAAAAAATCCCCTACAGAAAACACACAAATAGATGAGCCCTCTTTTTCAATGTTTAATTCACATGGGGTCCACCCCCACGTGAGTATCTTTTTTCATTTTTTGTCTGATTTTTTGTGTACAACTGTACAAGCAAAAAAAGAAAAAAATCTTGCTAGAATACAAATGGTAGTTACTCCAATTCAGTCTTGCCCTTTTACAAGATAAACAAGAATGATGTCATGTTGCGCCGTTGGCAGTAGATCCTAGTAATTTTTTGACCCGCAAATTTACCGAACAAGAATCGATGGGGGTATAGTACTACTTAGATTGTTATTATGCTATGTAGCATTACACGATCAACAATTATAGAATTCAGGGTGTAGAATCTTTTTTTAAATAAAAGAATATAAGCCACTGTTTGATCATTATTATTTGAAAATTCTTTTTTTTTATATATTCATTATTTCTTTATTTTTTAATCACACATTCTCCTAAAAATTATTATATAAAATATTATTTTTTGAAAATAATGGCCTGGGCTAAATTAGAGTATATATTCTTTATACCCATTAATTGCAGCCACCAAACATACCTGTAGTGGTAGTGATGCTCCCAATGAAATGGTAATCCATGACGTCATATTGACCTCGATATCATATGGAACACATGGGCCTTCAAGTGGGCTCTTGCTGACGCACGGAACGAATTTCACTCTGCACCTACTGTGGGCCCCAAACACTACAGAATCGTAGGAAAAAAGGACAAAAACTGCCACTCCACGTAAGCATTGGGTTTCCTTGATTACACGTGGCGCTTGCTTTTACTCTCCTTGGGGCATGGAGATTTTATGCACCGAAAAATCAACTTGTGCTTGGGCCAATGAGAAGACACCACGTGGACGACAGATCGGTGTGTGTTGTGTGTGTAAAAGACGTAAAGAGGGTGGAGTGTGGTACCCAGTACCCACCATCAAAATAAATGTTTGCGATGCGGGAAGGTGAACCGTTGATGGTGCTAAATATGGTGTCCGGCACATAGAAATATTGTATTGCATCAGCAACAATATAAAATAGTCGTTGAAAAAATAAATAAAATCATCATTCTCTTTGAATGCTTATAACATTTTCAAGAGATTTCCTATTTTAAAATAGCAGATTTTGCAATTTACGGAACATTTACAGATATACTTTTTNATAGAAATATTGTATTGCATCAGCAACAATATAAAATAGTCGTTGAAAAAATAAATAAAATCATCATTCTCTTTGAATGCTTATAACATTTTCAAGAGATTTCCTATTTTAAAATAGCAGATTTTGCAATTTACGGAACATTTACAGATATACTTTTTAAAAATAGAGTATCTTGAAAGGCAAGACGTGGTTTAGCCACCTCATCGATGGGATCTAATATACGATAGATAAGATATCTCATGTCCACTATAGACAGGTGATCAATCCTACCCTTGAAGTTGCTCTTATGGTAAGCTAAATATAATTAAATTAGTTAATGAGAAATTCAAATATGTTAAGATTTGAGATTTTATCTTAAAATGTCAACCTTATTAAGAGGAATAACACAATCCTTTATAAGTTAGTTTATGTTTTCATCTGTATTCGATTTAGAATTCTATCCCTTAACATTTCCATGTTAAAAGGTCAACCTTATTAAGATGAGCAATACAATCCTTTATAAGTTGGTTTATTTTTTCATCTGTATTCGATGTGGGATTCATCCCTTAACAAATTACTCAACAAGTAATGTTATGAAAAATTAGGGTTATATTGTTTTTCTCAATCTTCATTTAAGTGTTAAAGATAAATTGTATGTTGGAATACTTAAAAATTTTCACATTTTAAATTGTTATACTCTTCAAATTCCAAACTATGCTTTTTAAAATTAGAATAGGGGCAATGCTAATGGTACATCATGATCTACATCAAGGGTTACACCCCCTTCATATGGGGGTGGAGTCCACTCAAATAAAAAAATATTATTCCAGTGGGTCCCACTCCCCATGTGAAGGGGGTGGAACCCCTTATGTACACCACTTGATGTACAAGTGGAAATACCCAATAGAAAATCTATATAATTAATTAAATCTTGTAAAGAATTATTGTTATATGTGATGTGCGGGCCACAAATGTACCAAGGGGTGGACACAAGTCGTGGTATGGGTCACGTGTCCCCACAATTTCTTCTTTTTTTAAAAAAAAAAAAATTCTATATTTTGTTATTCAGTTTTCGAAGTCATTATGGAATATCAAATGAAGTCGAAATATCGTATTCTTAACATCATTCTGAAGTGCTTACGAGTTAGTTTTCTACGTTATCAATAGCACACGAAATGACCAACCGTAACAAATATTATCGCTTGTTAAAGTATATCGTTTCAACCTAGTATTTCATAACATGGTAATTTTAAAAACTCTCCAATGATTGTATGCTAGCCGAATTCACAGATCGTATATGTAGTTCTCGAAGCTCGTTTCGAAAACTACATCATAGACATATTGAATGGTCCAAACAAATATCGAAAATAGTTAAAGATGCGTCAAA